>CAUZXS010004554.1:0-70000 GCA_963585895.1 Sepioteuthis lessoniana | reverse complement strand
GACATGGTGGGATATCAGATAGATAAACAATTATGCCATTCATATCTCAATATCTATTAATCTATTTCATGTGTGTGTGTGTGTGTGTGTGTGTGTGTGTGTGTGTGTGTGTGTTTTTGTACAGGATGGAAAATACTCCTGATTATCACTGAATACTTTGATGTGTTTAAAAAAAAAACTAACTATTTATATTCTCTTTCTTTACATCTATCTATCTATCTATCTATCTATCTATCTATCTATCTATCAGTCTGTTTGTATCTAACTCTGTATTTGTCTATCTCAGTCTGTTCACATCTATCTACTTATGTAGTTTTAATCCATCTTGTTATTGTTGGTTTTTATCACAACACTCTTTTGAAAATATATCTGCACAATATACTTGACATTTTAAATTCTTGAAATAATTAATGTTTATCTAAAACTTTTACTGTGATCATTATATGCACTAACACAAAATGTATATATAGTATCAAAATATATATATATATCTCATGTATATTTAGGTAGCAGATTCTTTTGTGAGAATATTTAATAGAAAATGATGGATAAGGATTTAGAGTTTTGCTTTTCATTCAGCATTTCTTTTTGACGGATGAAGTGTTGCAGCTGTGGTTGTTGACAGTTTAAAGACTGTTCAAAGTTTCCATTAGTCTAAGTACATGTGCACACACACACACACACACACACACACACACACACACACACACACACACACACACACACACACACACATATTGACTAAGTGAGATGTAAAAATGTATTTGTGTGTGTGTGTGTGTGTGTAGATATACACCTATATAGATATATGCATGTACAATGTACTTGTACAAGTGTTGTATGTGTGTGTGTGTATATATATATATATATATATATATATATATAAAATAATAATAATGATGATGATGATGATGATGATGATAGATAAATAAATATATATTATATATATATTTAATCCATGGACAATATTGTTCTGCAACTTAAGGTTTCATGAAGTTTATAACAACATTCATCAGGCAGTTAAGAAGATGGAATGAAATTGAAAATCGAAAATGCGACAAAATGCAGACAAAAAGCCGTTATATATATATATATATATATATATATTAGTGTGCGTGTGTGTATTTTTCAATTCCTCTACATAAACAGAATTTAACACAAGGTCAATTTTTTAAACAGAGTTTAACAGATTTGAATTTAAAGTTTTTCTTCTCCTAGACCAGTTGTCATACCAAGGTTAAAGAGCCCAGTCTGTCCTACTATTTATCTATAGCTGGCAGGAGAATAGTGGGGTGACTAACATGCTGAACTATGACATTGTAATAAGCAATTTCAAACTTCAATCGGCTGGGGTGGGGCTGTAGAATACACCGACTGCTTCTCTGTGGAGAGGTAGGACTTCCCTGACTAGTGTCCTGGATATGATGCTAAACAATCTGATGGTGAGGTTCCAGTAATGCTGGAGCTTTGGGGAATGCAGAGTATCCCTTTATTACCATCACTTCCAGGTCCACTCTGGCTCCAAGTGGTAGCAACTGAAAGGGTCCTATCTATGGGTCAAATAGAACTAAACTGTGTACTTATGCTAAACTGAACTGTTTTGATGTTTAAACTGCGTACTTATGTTAAACTGAACTGCTTGAAATAAGTGTTTTGACATATAAACTGCGTACTCTATGCTAAACTGAATTGTTTGAAATAGAACTGTTTTTGACATTTAACTGTGTATGGACAAAAACTATACTTATGCTAAACTAAGTTGTTTGAATTAGAACTGTTTGACTAAACTGAATAGCTTGAAATAGAAATGTTTTTGACAATTAAACTGTGTACTTATGGTAAACTGAATTGTTTGAAATAGAACTATTCATTTGTATGAAAATGGATTTGGCATTAAATAACCTGCAAAGGTTGATATGCCATAAAACCCAAACAAACAATATTACATTCACTTTCGGACAAAAAAACTTGGAAAAGGAATGAACCCCCTTATTTCCCCAGCAATGGGTTGAATAGTATCACTGCTGTTCTGCTACAAGAATGGCTTTGGCATTAAATAACCCATAAAGTTGATATGCCATTAAACAAAGAAAGCAAATCCTAACTTTGAAAAAAATTCAACCCTCTTGACATAAATTTAGAAACAACCACTCCTTGAAACAATCAGAAATATTATCAACAACAAATGGAATCTAAAGGCAAAGTAGAAATTTACAAAATAGCTTGTCAACAACATCCCCAAAAAATACATTGATGAAACTTCCAGAAAGGAACAGATGAACATAAAAGGGATTTAAAAATGAACAACACACTTAATGCTACAGTACACCACAACAACACCTATGACTACGACTTTGATTTAAATGATATTTGGTTTGGTTGGGTTTCTTTGTTTTTTAGTGTGTATTCCTCCTCTTCCTCTTTCTCTTCCTCTTCCTCCTCCTCCTCCTTGGAGCTTTGTGAATATGACTGACTCAGTACGTTATATTTTCTCTCTATAAAGAGCTTCAGGCATAGGTATTGCTAGATTGGTTTGGTTTGATTTCTTTTGTTTAATGGTATATCAACCTTTATGGGTTATTTAATGCCAAAGCCAAGATTTTAGAAGAACAGTAGTGGTATTATTTAACCTATTACTAGAGGTATAAGAGGGCTCATAGCTTTCCCAAGGGTATTAGTCCGAAAGTGAATACAATTGTGCGACTTGAGTATTTAAGTAACACATCTCTAAGAAAAATGAATACATTTTGGATGTATTTAAAATGCACTCATCTATGAAACTAGCACCATTAATTTACGGCCATGTTTGTATGCTATATACCCTGTCCTCACTAAATTAATACTCAAAGAATTTGGGATACTAAAAGACATAAACAACAGAATAATTCAAATAAATAAGGTCCAAAATTTAACCAATTCGAGATATATTAAAAAAGAAAAAGGAAACACTTCCCTCTCTCCTTTGTAACATGTAGATTTTGTTTTTGGGGAATAAGATTTAATTCTGTAACGGCTATTCTTATAGTGAAACACATCAATTTCATTTTCTGCATTATTTTCCTTTTATCTTAGACTATTTTACTCCAAACTTCATTCATATATATATATATATATATATATATATATATATATATATATATATATATTTGGGATGATACATCACATAATAACATTGCCCTGAAGATGGCTTAAAAAAGAAACATTTAACATTGGCATATTATCTATAAGTTAATTAATACTGTCTTTGAATGTATTGTTTTTTTCCTATGTACACGCACACATACACGCATACATACACATATATAGGTATAGATATATATTTTACCATCCCATTGGCATAATGGTTAGAGTGTTCGCCAATGGTCTGGGAGATAGGGGTTCAATCCCAGGTCAAGTCATACCAAAGACTCAAAACGTGGTACTTGATCCCTCCTAGCTTAACACTCAGCATTATAAGGTACAGACAGAAATGAAATAGATATATAGATGGGGGAGTTTCTTATGGGATAATGATTAACATGGTGGACTGCAATATCTTTGTATGTGAGTTTGTACTCCATCATCATCATCATCATCATCATGTCGTGCCACAGGCATGGATATTCCTGACCCTCTCTCGCCACTTTTCCCTATCGTTCATTGCCTCTGGCAGGTCTTCTGGACTACATTCCGTATCCTCACACAGCTGCTGTATGTATGTTCTAGCTGGTCGTCCTGCTTTAGCTCGGCCATATGTGGGGGTCCATAGTAGTACATCACTTATGAGCTCGTCCCTGCTCCTCCAGCAGTGTCCTGCATGTCTGGTTCATCTTACTTGGATAGTTTTCGTGATGGGAGGCAGGTGGCCGTATAGTTGGTGTTTTGTGGGGAGTTACCGCCAGGACTTGTTTAATATTGTTCGCAACATTCTTGTGTAGTTGCTGTCTAGCTTCTTCTCCAGCTGTTTTGCTAGCGTCCAAGTGGTGCATCCATACAGCAGTATCGACATGACTGCTGTTTAGAAGAAACTGCGTTTCATTTTATCGGTCAGGTCTGATTTCCATATGACCGAAAGTTTATCGATAGCTGTCCATGCCTTCATACTCCAGTTACACTATTACATTCATTTGGGGAATAATAATTGGGAAAAGTATGAGCCTCCTTATTACCCCCCCCCGCTATAGGTTGAATACTACTGTTTTTCTACAAGGATGGCTTTGGTATTAAATAACCCATGAAGGTTAAGATGCTACTAAACAAAGAGACCAAACCAAAGGTATATAGATCATGATAAAAGTTGATAAAATGCAAATAACAAAAGTTACCAAAGAAATTGATATTATGACTGAGCCAGTCAAGTCTGAAACCTAAAGTGTCCAAATTAGGTTCTTCTTGAAACAGTCACTTAAAGTTTCATGTTGATCCCACAATCATCAGATGGAAAGAGGTAAAGAAAGTCAATTGTATTTGAGGAATGAGGATTTTGTCACATTGGATGAAGTTTGTACACGTCTCGCCCTCACACACACACACACGCACACATACACACACACAAAGATTAATTTGATTTTTTACATCTGAACAGTACAAATAAAGGTAAAATACCTCTTGAAATCAATCAGGTGGTAAATGATACTGAAGAAATATGTTGATGTGTCTACTCTTAGAAATCACTTTTTTTGTTCAGCAATTTATTATTTTGAGCATATTCAATGCATCTGATTTCATATATATATATATATATATATATATATATATATATATATATGTGTGTGTGTGTATATAGAATGACAACTCACCATACTTAAAGTTTCATGAGGCAAAAAACATAGCTGTACATTACCATATTTATCTAAATGTTTGTTACTAAAATTTTACAAGCACTTCTGATGGTGTAATGGTTAGCAAGCTAGACTAACAAACCTACATGAATGAGTTTTATTGGGTGCCCCAATTCATATGGCCTTGTGCCACATCTAACCAAAAAAAGCTTAGTAAATTACAAATTGCATCTAAAATTTTACTGTCTTGTCTGATGGTTGCGGCAGTATTTCCTTTTGCTACATGAAACTAACAGTGATAGTACAGGAAATAAAACCAAACAAACAAATCAAATTTTGGCATGTAATAACCTGCAGGAGTTGATATTATCATATTATCAGTTTTTATACCACTCTGTTTATGACATTCAAGCTTTATTACCAACACTCATTCTCTTTTTCTTCTTCTTCTTGTTTATATATATATATATATGTGTGTGTGTGTGTGTGTATATATATATATATATATATGTGTGTGTGTGTATGAGTGTGTCTGCAAATACAAAAATTGTCTTTGCATATAGAGATCAATATATCAGGTGTATCTGCACGCATTCTACAAACAAACAAATACTGAAAGTTTCTCGGCTCAACCAAGTAGGAAATGATTTAGAACTTTAAAACATATATGCCATTCTACATATCTTAAAATTCAACGCACTTGTCACATTGTTTCTCAAGTTTCTGTAAACCTTCCTGAAAAATTACAATGAAAATAATAAAAATATCATTTTGTTCTTGGTTGGATCAAGAACTTTCTCTTGTGTTAAATTTTATCATACAACATATAAGAACAAGTGTGATACCCTGTCCTTATCAGCCACCAACCAGAGGTGATGCCACAGTTTTGGTGGGTAAGGTGTTATATATATATATATAGAGACATAAGACTTAAAGGCACTTAGTGATTATCAATTTCTCAACTATGCAATCATCAGACCATGTGTACTTAGTCTGATGATTGCATTGGTGGGAAACTGACTGTCACCAAGCACCATTGACTGTTTTTATATTATCCTTAACTTAAATCTACATATTCTTTATCACCAGAATTGAGGACTCTTTATAAATACACCAAACTCTATTACTTATATATATATATATATATATATAATCCCTCCTTACGAAATAGAAGCATCCTTATCATGGATTGCTGTTACAACAGTAACCCAATGGTTTTATGGGTTGCCTAGTATATATATTTGTATACATATCTATATAAAAGGATTATTATTAGTATATTAGTAAGGAGGGATTATTATTATTATTAACACTCTCACACACACACACACACACACACACACACACACACACACACACACACATATATATATATATATATATATATATATATATATATATATATATATATATATATATATATATAATTACCAAGTATTCCATTATATGTGTTTTTGTGTATTAGTGTATGTATGCACAAATATAAAAATTGTATGGATGTATATAGGAGTTGGTATATCAAATAAAAGTATGTAAGTATAGAAGTCCTTTGAAATGAAGATGATTCTTTCCACTAAATAGATGATGTTTTAGTGTGCCATTAGTAGCTTCACTTGTTGAACTCTGGCAATGTTACGCATATGTTAAGCAGAGAATTTTATTATCTGTTGTTGGATGGGCACTTGTCTGCTGCTAGCAGAGCTCCTTATGGTCATTTACAGAGTCAGTCTCAAAAGATATCCCACCTTGATGATGTGTTGATCTCCATCCTGCAGTTGGCTATGTTTCTCCAGTTTTCCTTAGAAGAAACACATTTTCTTTCTTGGAACTCTATGACAATTGTCTTTGAGCCACTTTTTTGTTTGTTTGTCCTAGAACTGTTACTCTGTAGACAGCTTGCATCCTCTACAGAATGTGTCATGAGTATGACACTAAACTGCATCTGACTGTGCATAGAACTGTGTGCAAATGAATGATTAAAGACATAAAAAAGTGCAATTTAAAAAAAAATGCAATTGAATATTGAAAATATTGTTATGATTATAATCAACAATTTATAATTGAAGCATATTTCAGGTTTAATCCATGAGGAGTTGATATACCATTAAACAAATAAACCAAACAGAACTAAACAAATAAATCAAATTCTGGCATTAAATAACCCATAAGGAGTTGATATGCTATTAAACAAATAAACCAAACTAAACCAAACAAATGAATCAAATTTTGACATTAAATAACCCATAAAGAGTTGATATGCCATTAAACAAATAAACCAAACTAAACCAAACAAATGAATCAAATTTTGGCATCGAATAACTCATAAGGAGTTGATATGCCATTAAACAAATAAACCAAACTGAACCAAACAAATGAATCAAATTTTGGCATTGAATAACCTATAAGAAGTTGATATGCCATTAAACTAATCCAAACCTATCTATCTATTGATCTATCTATTTTAGTGTGTTAATAATAAGGATAGTTCATGGAAACCATGTAATTGTGTGTAAATTATTAGCATTAGATAGGAATACTTTAAACCATACAACTGTGTACAAATTATTTTATCAGATAGGATTACTTGATATCGAATATATAACTGTGTGCAAACAAATAATCATAGAATAAGTGAAATTTACTGGCCATTTGTCTAATGAGTAGAGTGTTTGCCAATGGTCCGTGAGACTGGGATTCAATCTCAGGTCAAGTTATACCAAAGACTTAAAACATGGTACTTGATGCCACCTTGCTTAGCATTCGGCACTATAAGGTAAGGATCAAGAGTAAAGTGGAGCAATCCAGGGAATGGAGTAGCACCCTTTCCTATACCTTGGTGTCGTAGCTATTGAAAAGATAGCTTTCAGGTAACCCTCGACTAAGTTCGCCAACAAAGTGAAATTTGAAAAAAAAAATGCAATGGAACTTAGAAAATATAGTTATGATTACAATCAAACATTCTCTAATGAATCAAAGTTTGGCTTTAAATAACCCTTACGGAGTTGATATGTCATCTAATAAACTTAACAAAACTAACCGGCCAGCCAACGCCTTGCTGTATATGATCTAATGAGAGAGGCAAGATATTAGTATTTTAATGATATGGTCGATGTAACCTAGCCGATACTGGATGTTGAGCACCTCGTTGTTTATGGAAACAGACTTTGGCAGTATTTTCACATGTGGGATGTGGTACCGACATGTGATGCCTGAGATGTAATTAAAGAAGTAAATATAGAACAATTCTCTTGTTTCTTACATGGGCCGTTTAGAGAGCCCAGGTCTCACAGTTATAGAGAAGGGAATAAAATACAAATGATTCTGTAAATTGATACCTTAGTGTTGACTTGATTATCTGCCCCTGTTCAGAAACATTTCTACACACAATTTTCTCTCTCTTTTCTCTCTCTCTCATTCATGGGGGTGTCCCCATGGTGTGATGGTTAAAGCGATGGACTGCGGAATCATAGTATGTGAGTTTGTAATCCAGTCGCGGTATTATGTTCACTTTTGGGCAAATACCCTTGGGAAAGGTATGAACCCCCTTATCCTCCCAGCTATGGTTAAATAGTACCACTACTGTTCTTCTAGGAGAATGGCTTTGGCATTAAATAACCTGCAAAGATTGATATGCCATTAAATAAAGAAACCAAAGCAATTCTCTCATTCATATATCAATCTACATATTGTTTCTGTTGATATATAAGGGGCACACAATAAGTTTCCAGACTTTTTTGTATGAGCACTTTTATCGATAGTACACACATAAAACTCTAGTCCCCTTCGAAATAATCTCCGGCTGCAATGCACTTGTTGGACCATTCCAAAAACTTGTGGAAAGCCCCGTGGAAGTCCTCTTATGTGAGCATGTCAATGACCTTTGTCACAGCCTCTTTTATTTCCTCAATTATCTCATAACGACAGCTTCTGAGCTTAGGGAATAAGCAAAAGTCCTAGGGAGCAAAGTCTGGACTGTAGGGAGGGTGGGGAACTGTCTTAATGCCTATCTTGGTCAAATAGTCTGTGACAACAATGGAGTTGTGGACTGGTGCATTGTCCTGGTGGAAATGGCACTGAGCTGATTTGAAGAGTGCTGGCCTCTTCCAACAGGAATCTCTTCCTGAACTTCCTTAAAACCTCAACACAGTATTCCTTGTTTACTGTCTATCCAGTGCATGTAGATCATGCCAGTGCTATCAAAAAAAGGGATCATCAAAAGTTTGTGGGTGGATTTGCTCTGTCTGGCCTTCTTGGGTCTGGGAGAGCCAGCATGCTTCCACTGGGAACTCTGTCTCTTGGTCTCTGGGTCATAGCAGTAGATCCAGCTTTCATTGCCGGTCACCAGAGCATCAAGAACTGCGGGATCTGAATTGATCAGCTCAACCATCTCCCTGCTGTCATGACAATGTCTTTCTTTCTGATCTTCTCTGAGCACCCTTGGGATAAAGTTCGTGCAAATCTTCTGCATCTTCAGTTCCTCATGAATAATTGTGTGTAGTTCCCACACTGACATCAAACTGTGCACTTATTGTCTCTATAGACACACGATGGTCCTTATCCATGAAATTCTTTATTTGGCCAATCAACTCTGGTGTATTGACTTCCTTACTCCTCCCACACCTCTCATCATCTCTCACAGACTCCCTGCCTTCCTTGAATCTTCTATGCCACTCAAAAACTGATGCTTGATTCATGCAAGATGCTCCAAAAGCAGTCTGAAGCATTCCATACGTTTCTGTGGCATTTTTTCCAAGTTTAAAACAGAATTTTATTGCATATCGTTCTTCTAAAGTGTCCTCACATCGAGATTGCATTTTTGAAATTGACCAGCTGTGAAAATCAGGCTTTTGTAGGGTGTATTCCAATTGCTGCTGTAGCTGTTCATTTAAATGTGAAATCCTAAAAATTGTTCAGTCATCTCATCAGATGTATATCAATAACATACTGAATTTTCAAGCATCTACGACAATTTTAAATGCCTGTAAAAAAAAGTCTGGAAACTTATTGAATCATTTCACTTAGCTGACAAGGCCTAGAATACACAAGCCGCATCCCCTGTGGAGATATAAACCTCCCCCAACAAAATAAGCGTGTCCTTGGTATGATGCTTAACTGCATTTAATGGTGAGGTAGTGGAGCTCTGAGAAATAAGGATTCACTCTTTCATTGCCATCACTGTCAGGTCCAATCTGACCCTTAGTTGCAGTACCTATTTGGCTCCAATCTATGAGTGAAACAGATGTTAGAGATAATGTTTAAAATGACTTTAAATTAATACAATGAATCTTAAAACATTGAAATTGCAACTAAATATGAAGTGTTCACCAGTTTAAAATGATTGTGAATTTTATTAATACAATGGCTCTTAAAACATTGATATTGCAACTAAATATGAAGTGTTTACTTGTTTAAAATGATTGTTAAGGTACATTTTGTACTGTGAATAACTGTTGAATTAACCCCAGACACAAGGGTTGACATACAATAAAACCAACCAACACAAATACACTCAGACTGTCTCTGTCTCTCTCTCTCCCTCTCTCTCTCTCTCTCATTCATTCATTTATATGCTTATATATATTGTCTCTGTTCACATATCTTATATATATATATATATATATATTAGATATATATATACCTAATCCATGGAAAATATTCTGCAACCCTGGGTTTCATGAAGTTTTTGTTTTGTAAAAAACTTCATGAAACCCTGGGTTGCAGAATATTTTCCATGGATTAAGTATATATATATCTAATATATATTTTTTATTATTATTATATTGCACTTGGTTTGACACATACCCACAAAGTGATTTAGTGACAACCAACACTCATATAATATATATATATATATATATATATATATATATATATACACACAGATTGATGCATCAGCTACATCTGCATACATACAAACACTCAAACATGCTCATGGTGCAATGTATATTGTCAAAGGAAATGGACAGGGCAACCCATGTTCAAATCCTGGACAAAGCTGTTTTTCATTTTACGTAACAATAATATTCTTGGGAAAAGTAAGCATTCAAATATTCCTTCCCTCCAGTTATGGGTAAATAGTGGGACAGACTGAGCTCTTTAACCTTGATATAGCAACCAGTTTAAGAGAATGAAAACTCTGAATTCAAAGCTCTTAAACTCCCCTTAAAAAACTGACCTTGTGTCACATCCTGCTTATGCAGAGTGGTTAGTAATTACATACACACAGATACTGAAAAATGATCTGAAATATAATTGCACAGGCAAGAAACTGAATCACCAGACACAGTTGACTCTGGGAAAGGTATGAATCCCATTATTCTCCCTCCAGCTATGGGTAAATAGTAGGGCAGACTGAATTCTTCAGCCTTGGTGAGGCAACTAGTCTAGGAGAAGGAAAACTCTGAATTCAAACCTGTTAAACTCCGCTTTAAAAAAATTGACCTTGTGTCATATCCTGCCCAAGCAGAGGGGTTGGTAAATATGGACACAGTTGACTCTGTTTCTAGGCTATCCTAACAATACTGTAATATATATATATATAATATATATATATATATATATATATATATATATATATATATATATATATAATGTGTGTGTGTATATCAAGTAAAACTCAACAGATATAATCCATCATAAATTTATTTCAACAAAATGCTTATACAGATAGTATCCCAGATGCTAAACAATGAAGTTTTTACTGCTATACTGGGAATTGGGTTGAGTGTTTACCAATGGTCTGGGAGACCAGGGTTCAATCCCAGGTTGAGTCATACCAAAGACTTAAAAAATGGTACTCGATGCCGCTTTGCTTAACACTCAATATTATTAGGTAAGGATCAAGAGTAAAGTGGAGCAATCCATGGAAAGAAGTAGCGCCCTCCCCTACGCCTCGGTGTAATAGCTATTGAAAAGGGAGCCTTCGGGTCACCCTCAGCTGAGGTCACCAACTTTACTATATCAATTTATATTGATTTATAATTCCTAGAATGTCTAAATCAAGATAAAATGTATTCATCGGTATAATGGGAAAAAACTTCATTGCAAATTATTCACCATCTGATGATAGAATATGTATAAGCAGATTGTTGAAATAAATTTATAATGAATTACATCAGTTGAGTTTTACTTGATATTAATCATATAATTACTCTATATGTGAGTTTATTTTTCTAATATATTTTCATATATTAATAGCCATACATTGAATACTCTATTAGAATTAATATTATATATTCTATATAGATTGTTCTTTTTTCAGTCTATTCTTAGATTTGATTTATATATATATATATATAGTATCACTTATAAATGAGTACACCCTACCAATTTTTTATAAAATGATAATTTTCTTCTAAACTAAAGACACAAGAATGTTTATTATTTTTGTGGAATATTATACAACCAAAATGGATATCATAAGATATATATTATTGTATATATATTTATCATATATATATATATATATATATATATATATGAAAATAATTCCTACATGGCTATGAGTGAGTCTACCAAGGTTTCACCTAAACAGCTCTTCAGGATCGCATTGGCAAAGTAGGTTAGGGTAAAGTACATTTTATTGATTAAAAAGACCCTCCTCACCTATACAGAAATATAAAAATAAAAAGCACTTTATTCAAGAAACTGACAAAAAATAATTGATTGATAAAAATTGTTCAACATAGAAAAATGAAAAAAAATTAATTTTTGTTGGTATTTTAATTAAGTGTTTTTTATATACTAATTTCTGTATGGGTGAGGGGGTCTTTTTAATCAATAAAATTTATTTTATCCTAACCCACTTCACTAATGTGATTCTGAAGAGCTGTTTAGGTGAAACCTTGGTAGACTTACTCTTGACCATAGAGGAATTATTTTCATAATATCAGTTCTGTCTCATGTATTGAGCACTTTATTACATTTTAGCTTAGGTAATTCTGTTGGTGTTTTTTCTTTTGACTAGACATACATGCTGCTTGATTATTTTCAAGTAGCACGTGTGTTTTTTGTCTTTTCATTTTTAACAAAATTTTTTTTTACAGATATCAGTTTGTAAGATTTGCAAATTGTACAATCTGGGTTTTTTTCATACCAATAGGATTATAGATTAGATATAAAGATTAAAATATACATATATATATTTATCACACATATATATGTATTTATCATATATATATATATATATATATATATATATATATATATATATATACAGTCATGCACTGTTTCGTTGTATCACAACTCTTCAGTGTGGTTAGAAGCATGAGATTATCGAAGCTGGGATTGAAACCTGGCTGACTCATATGCCAACTGAAGATTCTACCACACAGCTACGAAGAAACTAGCATAAGCAAAGGAATTTTAAATGCTTATGTATCACTTTTGTTTTGTTTAGATCTATCCACTTAATGGCTACCGAGAGTTCAATTCATTTGAAGAGCCTTGCCTTACATGAGTGGCAACTATTACTTCTTTCGCAAGAGAGTTCACCCCCCCCTGGGGGGTTGAGGAGCACATGTGTGTGTGTGTATATATATATATATATATATATATATATATATATATATATATTATTTATCAACAAAGAACACAGCAAACTCTCTCACTGAAAGAGAAAAAATCAAATTTGGTTGGAAAATATACAAGATTTTCTGTAGTCATGTACTGATTTTTAAACTGTCACATATTCTTACTTTGGTCTGATTTAGTTCCTTTGTTTAATGGCATAGAAATCTTCATGGGTTATTTAATGTCAAAGTCATCCTTGTAGAAGTACAGCAGTGATACTATTCAACCTATAGCTGGGGAGCATATTAAGGAGTTCATATCTTTGTCAAGGGTATTAGTCTAAAAGTAAATGTAACAGCTTGACAGGAATTAAAACTTGTTTACTTTGAGGCCTCAGTCTAGCATTTTAACCATTATGCCATGGAGACACCCCTCAAATTTTTAGGCTAGGTTATGTTTGTTTAATTGCATATCAACCTTTGTAGGTTATATAATGCCAAATAGATCCTTCTAGAAGAACAGTAGTAAAGTTAGCGACCATAGTCGAGGGTGACCCGAAGGCTCCCTTTTCGATAGCTACTACACCAAGGTGTAGGGGAGGGCGCTACTCCATTCCCAGGATTGCTCCACTTTACCCTTGAACCGTACCTTATAATGCTGAGTGTTAAGCAAGGTGGTATCAAGTTCCATTTTTAAAGTCTTTGGTATGACTCGATCTGGGATTGAACCAGGGGGGGGGTTCATTACCTTTTTCAACATTATTTGCCCGAAAGTGAACATAATAGCATGATTGGATTTCAAACTCGCTTACTACAATACCACAGTCCAGCACTTTACTCATTATGCCATGGAGCCCCCCCCCTCTTCTTTTTAGTTACAGTTTCAATAATATAGAGTTTGTTAATAAAATGATACCGAATAATATATATTTTGATTGAATAATGTTCCTCTTAAAATAAAATTCTAGTATCTTAGGTTCAGAAGAAAATAAGATTTTTATAAAAAGAATTAAGGGTTCACTTATTTAGAGATGATACTCTGTATACACATCACCAGTTATACGTCTCCATTTGGTGATTAAGAATCTAAAAAAAATATTGTATTTCTTTGCGTTAAAGACAGTGAAGTTTATTTTTGAAAATTTACCCTTCATCTTTGAAGACAAATGTTCCTTCGTTTAAAGACCTACATCTAATTACTGAAAAAATGTCTTTGATACAGTTTTCTAAAAACTGAGAGATGATCTTGAAAACTTGCAGGGCAAATAAAATTTATTCTTATGCACAAATTTAATTCCACTGGGAGGAAAATATTTTTAATTTGCAGCTAACACGATGACTCATCTGTCAAAGTTGTATGTCAGGCAGTTATGATGTCTCGCCTGGTTGTCTGTGCTGGGTGTCTGTGCAAGAACAGATTATCGGGAATTGAAATATCAAATTGTACAGTTCTTCTTGATTCCAGAATATTTTCCATGGATTAGATACATACATATCTAATATATATTTATTTATTATTATTATATAATAGCTCTATCATAGATATTGAGCTCTCTCCATATTATATTGCACTTGGTTCGATACATACCCACAAAGTGATTTAGTGACAACCAGCACTTTTATAATATATATATATATATATATATATATATATATATATATATATATATATATATATATATATATATATATATATACTCCTCTTCATTGTCTATTCAAAAATTGCAAAATTATGAAATGTCTGTAATGGACCAGCACCATATTCATCAATATAATTATCATCATGTGTATATGTATGTGTCTTTGCATGATTGTGTATATACACATATATATGTGTGTGTGTGTTTGTTTATGTATGGAATTTTAGAAATTATCTAAATATGTGTGTATATATATTATGCACATATATGTTTTGAGTATATGTCTACGTGTGTGTGTGTGTGTGTGTTTTATGTATGTGTATCTATCTATGTGTGTGTGTATATATATATATATATATATATATATATATATATGTGTGTGCATGTATATGTTTTGTGTGTGTGTGTATATATATATATATGCATGTATCCATTTTATGTGTGTATATATGCATCTATTATTTTGTGTGTATGTATGTGTGTAGATTTACAAGAGTATATACAATAAATAAGGTGAATTTTGCCTAAGGAATCGGCAATAAGAAACATTCTTTAGAGTATCACCTTTTCCAAGGGAATCGGCAGTGATGGGTCCTTTCAGGTCCAAAGAGACTGTCAGCATGGCTTTCTTTACTGACCCCTGCACCCAGAACTTTTTCTTTATAGGAAAGTCAGTGTGTTTCTACTCTTTAGATACAGACTGTATTTTCGACTCATGCTTGTTGTGGCAAACCCATTTATAGCCAATGTGTAAAAATTTTTTTTACTAAAATATGGTTCTCTGTATACATCTCATATTCTTCTGTAAATTTCACACGGTTTGCACTTCTCAGTCATCCAAAATTTGATCATAGACCTCTGTTCAAGCCTGGAGTACTGGTTTGATTTACTGCCATTTTGAAATGCCTCAGAATATTTTTTTGAGATTAAAAGATTAAAAAGATTAAAAAGAATCTTTGCTATAAACTAATTCCGAATAAAGCAGAGTTTATATTTAAAGAAAAAAATCCTGAAAAAAAATTTGTTTTTCTTTCTCCCCTGCCAAAGGAAACCCACCGGAAATAACGGATGAACCGATCACCAGAATTATTAGTAAGCAATTAGACGTTAAACTAGGTCCTTTCACCAAAGAAGAACTCGACTCAGTTCTCAGAAGAATTAAAAATAGGAAAGCAGCAGGGCTAGACGAGATCCCCCCAGAAGTGTGGAAGACTAGACAATTCGACGATATACTGCTCCGGCAATGCAACGCAGTCTATAGTCAAAATAGGATAGAAAGATGGACGAAGGGATGCATCCTTCCATTCCCTAAAAAAGGCAACCTTGGACTAGCCAAGAACTACCGAGGGATAACACTTACATCCATAGCAGCCAAAATCTACAATGCCCTACTACGAAACCGCATAGAACCCAAAATAGACAACATCCTTAGGAAAAACCAAAACGGCTTCCGGAGAAATAGATCGACAACCTCACAAATACTGACATTCCGTAGAATCCTTGAAGGCGTTCGGGCAAAAAACTTACAGGCGACATTACTATTTGTCGACTTTACCAAGGCTTTCAATTCCATACACAGAGGGAAGATGGAGCAAATCCTACTAGCATACGGCCTACCAAAAGAAACAGTAGCAGCGATAATGATTCTCTACAGAAACACCAAAGTGAAAGTACGTTCACCAGATGGAGACACGGAATACTTCGACATTGTTGCAGGAGTACTACAAGGAGACACACTAGCCCCGTACCTCTTTATCATCTGTCTAGACTATGTGCTTAGGACTTCAATCGACAAAATCAGAGAAAATGGCTTCGAGCTGACTAAGAGAAGAAGCAAAAGGTACCCCGCAAAAACAATCACGGACGCCGACTACGCTGATGACTTGGCGTTACTAGCGAATACGCCTAATCAAGCAGAGACACTACTGCATAGTCTGGAACGAGCCGCAGCTGGCATTGGCCTCCATGTCAATGCAAACAAAACTGAATATATGTGTTACAACCAAACGGGCAACATTGCCACACTAGACGGAGCCTCTCTGAAACTAGTAGACAAATTCACCTACCTAGGAAGTAGCGTCTCATCAACCGAAAAAGACATCGACACACGACTGACGAAGGCATGGACAGCTATCGATAGGCTCTCGATCATATGGAAGTCGGACCTAACTGATAAAATGAAACGCAGTTTCTTCCAGGCAGCGGTTGTGTCGATACTGCTATATGGATGCACCACATGGACGCTAACGAAGCGGCTGGAGAGGAAACTAGACGGAAATTACACAAGAATGTTGAGAGCAGTATTAAACAAGTCCTGGCGACAACACCCCACGAGACTCCAACTATACGGACACTTGCCCCCCATCACGAAAACTATACAAGTCAGACGAACCAGACACGCGGGACACTGCTGGAGAAGCAAGGACGAGCTCGTGAGCGATGTGCTCCTGTGGACCCCCACATATGGATGTGCAAAAGTAGGACGACCAGCACGAACTTACATACAGCAACTATGTGAGGACACAGGATGTAATCCTGAAGACCTGCCGGAGGCGATGAATGATAGGGAGAAATGGCGAGAGAGGGTCAGGGATATCCGTGCTGGCGGCGCGACATGATGATGATGATGATGAATTAAATGACCCCACCATAACTAACTTTCTTATCCAAGCAATTTTATCTAAGACAAAAAAGCTGTTGTCCTTATTGACAAACCTGAATGAAATTAGGAATAATATCAAAATGCATTCTGGAATAGACAGAAAATAATAAATTTCTGAATAAAAAGAGGGAATTGATTTCTATGTGTTGGCATGTTAACAGATTCTTCTATGTCACTTAACACCTGGTTGATTTCAAAATATATTTTTCTGTTCAGATTTCTTAAATCAATAGATTAATTTTTTTTTTTAATTTCTTTTTTGCATGCACAAACATCATGCAATGTGACAAATTTTTTCTCAGTTCAAATACACTTCACTTTTTTTCCTATTTCCGTCTGACAATTGTTGTATGATCCACATGAAATTTTAAGTTACAGATTTTAAGAATGAATAATTTGGATATTTTAGGTTTTAAACCTGCTCTGCCATAGCAGCATTGTGCACATTTTTATGCACTTTACTTATATATATATATGTGTGTGTGTGTGTGTGTGTGTGTGTGTGTGTGTGTGTGTGTGTGTGTATAACAAATATTCAGAGAAGATGATTTGAGAATTATTAAAATTGAGACTATATAAGAGGATTCTTATAAACTGGAGTGCTCAATGTATGATTATTAATATATAAATCTATAAATATCATACAAAGCAAATTCATATAATTGGAAGAAAAACTCAACTGGTCACCATTTGGCTATAATAAATTTATTTCGGCTGGGTACTTGTTAAGAGCAACCAACCCCTTTAAATAGCCCTCATCATCATCATCCATATATATATATATATATATATATATATATATATATATATATATATATAAGGACCAGATGTAGGAGGTGCAGGTTCCAATTGGGAACATATATAATGCAGTACATTGTTGTACTTGACAAGCTGAGAGTAGTTTACAGTGAAGTGCAGGACCAAATGAGGTGAAGGGCCCAGTTGGGAGGTATTGCTCCTATTAGTTTAAGGGTGGCTCTCTCTCTCTCTATATATATATATATATATACAGATGAGTTTTATTTTAAAAGTTCTAAGCCTTACTCAGAAAGAAGTGCTATAGGTGAACATTTTTATTGTTGCAATACACTTTTTATAAAACTAGAAAGACTAATTCAAATTTCTGTCCAAATGAGGTCTATTCAAAAGTAAGAGGTGTGTTATTGATAAAAAAAAAGTCTGGGTGAATATTATAATTTTTTGAATAACCCTCAATCCCTTGAAAGTGTTTTACAAATGTAATTTTGTCTTTTAACTTTTATTATTAATTTGATGAAGTATTGTCAATCATTATTATTATTATTATTATTATTAATTTCAACTAGTATTTTCTTAAATCTTTCATCTAAATATTCAAAAATGAAAGAAAATATTTGTTTAAATTGATAATAATAATGATTGACAATACTCCATCTAAATAATAGGTGAATTAAATATTTACTAATATTAACCCCAATAGTTTATAAAAACATTAACAACAAACCTGGTGCTGAAATATCAGAAAATAGAGTAAAGGATGAGCTTATAGGTTTAAATTTGAGTTTCTGCAATCCAAAGACACTCACACTCTACCAACTGGGCTTAGAATATACTGATCGTATCTCCTTCAGAGAGGTAAAACATAGGGACATCTTTAATATAACACTAAACTGTATCTGATGGTGAGGCTCCAATTCTGGATCTCTGGAGAGTATAGCATACCCCCTCATTGACATTACTCCAGGGTCCAATCTGACCCAGAGTGGGAGTACCTGTTAGGGTCCCATCTATGGATCAAATATAGATCTGTTTAAAAATTAAATGTATTTAATAGGACTGTATGCAGAAAAAACTTTTTAAGGAACAACTACATAAAAAATGTAAATATGGACATGATTCTCTAAGCTCTAGGCATAAAATAACCCTAGACAAGTTGACATGTCATTCAAATCAATCATACAAGCAAGCAAAGGTACTCATAACCTAAAAAAGATGGTGCAAGGTCAAGTTTCAAGAGTTTATCTTTTATTATTGTTGTAGAAATGACAACCTGATATGAAAGTCAATGTTCTAGATAAATGGCATTTATTTTCGTATTTATTTTCTTGGTATCCACTTTCAATTTTGGGACAACATTTTATTTTCTCTAATCTTCAGCCCTGGTTGGCTAATGAAGAAATAAACCTTGGAGTTGTGGGTAGCTGCTAACAAAGAAATTTTTTTTTTCCTTTTTGTTTTATGTCTAATAATATAAAACTAATGAGAACTTGATCATGGCAGCCACAATGTCATGACATTCCAACAAGCAGACAATAGACAAGTACTACTCTACTTTTATAGAGATTAGTATATTTTTCAAGTGCATTCAAGAAATATTGGTCTCTGTCTGTCCGTCTATCACTTTCTCTCCTCTTCACTTCTTTTTCTTTCTCTCCCTCCTCTTTCTCTCTCTTAACCTTTGTCAATAACATGTTTCAGTATGTGTGTCTGTATTCATTTTAGTATCTATCTATCTATCTATCTATCTGTTTATCTACTTATCTAAGTCTTTTCATATCTATCTATCTATCATAGTACTTCATATTTATCTATTACAATTACCTCATATCTATTTATATATCAATCACAATATCTTCAGATCTATCATTTACTATATATATATATATATATATATATATATATATATATATACATTTATTTTCTACTTGAATTCATATTGATATATCTGTCACAATCTAGTTTTTATCTATCTCAGTCTGTTTATACGTATTTTTATATAAAATATCTCTTAGTCTGTTCATATCTGTAACAAAAAATTGCTTGAATGTTGATATTTGCTGCTCTCATCTATACAAGGTTAGATAAAGGGAGAACAAAAGTAAAAGATTGTGTTTCCCCAGTCTTCCAAGTGGGAAGGGCTTACCTGTCTTGAAAGTAGACATTCGAAATCCTGGCCTTTTAACCAAGTTCAAAGCACTGATCCCTGGTATTAACAGAAAATATGCAACTATCTCAGTCATGAAACAGGTCTGCTCAGTAGAGAGATATTTAATAAGTGTTATCTGGTCTACTACCAAACATGAGTATTGGGGGAGATCAGCAATTGCCTTGCAGTGGAAAAGAGACTGAGACAGTAGAGCATCTCAACAATTATAGAACTTTCATAATTTTGGAAGGCCATTTACCCAACCCATCCTCCACTTGCAGGATATGACTCAAGATCAATTTTTTAGCAGAGTAAAGCTGGTTTTGAATTCAGAGTTTTCCTTCTCCTAAACTGGTTGTTTTAACAAAGCTAAAAAACCCAGTCTGCCCTCTTATTTAGAGGTTAGGGAATTGCATCCATTGTACATTGAGAGTAACATTTTTTGGTGAAATTGTTTCTTAAGAGGTTTTTGTATACACTTATGATATCAGGTATTCCTATCAAATACAAATAATTTGCACACCATTGTATTGTTTCAAGTATTCTTATCTAATACTAATAATTATATGGTTTCAAGTAATTATTTCTGTTTAATAAAAGACATTTGTTGGCACACAGTTATATGGTTTCAAGTATTCCAATCTAATACTAATAATTATATAGTTTCAAGTAATTGTCATATCCAGGACACCTTAAACTAATAATCATCATCACCATCATGTCGTGCCGCTAGCACGGATATCCCTGACCCTCTCTCGCCACTTCTCCCTATCATTCATCGCTTCTGGCATGTCTTCAGGGCTACATCCCGTATCCTCACACAGCTGCTGTATGTTCGTGCTGGTCTTCCTGTTTTTGCTTGTCCATATGCGGGGGTCCATAGTAGTACATCACTTATGAGTTCGCCCTTGCTTCTCCAGCAGTGTCCTGCGTGTCTGGTTCGTCTAACTTGTATAGTTTTCGTGATGGGAGGCAGGTGGCCGTATAGTTGGTGTTTTGTGGGTTGTTGCCGCCAGGACTTGTTCAATATTGCTCTCAACATTCTTGTGTAATTGCCGTCTAGCTTCTTCTTCAGCCGTTTAGTTAGTGTCCAAGTAGTGCATCCATATAGCAGTAACTAAATTAGTTACTTGAAGCTTTAATTGTTTACTAAGGATTATTATTATTAGTTACTTGATGCCATCTAACTGCATGCAAACAAATAACTATTGTTAGATAGAAATAATTACTTGAAATCATATAATTATTTATATTGGAAAGGAATATTTGATACGAGGATCATTAAATAGGTTTCCAGACTTTTTTTCTTATGGGCACTTTTATTGATAGTACACACATGAAACTCTAGTCCCCTTCGAAGTAATCTCTCAAGCACTATGTCATTGCATAGTCTGCTTCTGTCTTAATTTCTGTGGGATATCATCTGCTTCTTGCCTTTTTTAGTGTAAAGCCATTTTCTTTAATGATATCTATTGAGGTTCAAAGTATGTAGTCTAGGCAGATTATAAACAAATATAGTGCTGATATATATCCTTGCAAAACTCAGGCAACGATGTCAAAGAAGTCTGTACCTCAATCAGGTGCGTGGAACATTGCTTTTGTGTTTCTATAAAGCATCATTATGGCTGTAACAGCTTCTTTAAGGAGACCATATGCTAGAAGTACAAGGAGCACACAATTAGTTTCCAGACTTTTTTCGTATGAGCACTTTTATTGATCGTACACACATGAAACTTTAGTTCCCTTCGAAGTAATCTCCTCCGGCTGCAATGCACTTGTTGTACCATTTCAACAACTTCTGGGAGGCCCCATGGAAGTCCTCTTGTGTAAGCGTGTCAATAACCTTTATCACAGCCTCTTTCATTTCCTCAATTGTCTCATAACTATAGCCTCTGAGCTTAGGGAATAACCAAATGTCACAGGGAGCAAGGTGTAGACTATAGGGAGGTTGAGGAACTGTCTTGATGCCCATCTTGGTCCAATAGTCTGTGACAAGGATGGAGTTGTGGACTGGTGCACTGTCCTGGTAGAAATGCCACTGAGCCGATTTGAAGAGTGCTGGCCTCTTCTGACGGAATCTCTTCCTGAACTCCCTTAAAACCTCAATATAGTAACCCTAACCCTTTGGCTAATCAACTCTGGTGTATTGACTTCCTTACTCCTCCCACACCTCTCATCATCCCTCGCAAACTCCCTGCCTTCCTTGAATCTCTTATGCCACTCAAAAACTGTTGAAAAGCAGTCTGAAGCATTCCATATGTTTCTGTGGCATTGAAGAGTGCTGGCCTCTTCCGACGGAATCTCTTCCTGAACTCCCTTAAAACCTCAACACAGTATTCCTTGTTTACTGTCTATCCAGTGGGAACCCAATGCATGCAGATCATGCCAGTGCTATCAAAAAAAGGGATCATCAAAAGTTTGTGGGTGGATTTGCTGTCTAGCCTTCTTGGGTCTGGGAGAGCCAGCATGCTTCCACTGGGAACCCTGTCTCTTGGTCTCTGGGTCATAGCAGTAGATCCAGCTTTCATTGCCAGTCACCAGAGCATCAAGAACTGCAAGATCTGAATTGATCAGCTCAACCATCTCCCTGCTGTCATGACAATGTCTTTCTTTCTGATCTTCTCTGAGCACCCTTGGGATAAACTTTGTGCAAATCTTCTGCATCCTCAGTTCCTCACGAATAATTGTAGGTACAGTTCCCACACTGACATCAAACTGTGCACTCATTGTCTCTTTAGACACACGACGGTCCTTATCCATGAAATTCTTTATTTGGCCAATCGACTCTGGTGTATTGACTTCCTTACTCCTCCCACACCTCTCATCATCTCTCACAGACTCCCTGCCTTCCTTGAATCTTCTATCCCACTCAAAAACTGATGCTTGATTCATGCAAGATGCTCCAAAAGCAGTCTGAAGTATTCCATACGTTTCTGTGGCATTTTTTCCAAGTTTAAAACAGAATTTTATTGCATATCATTCTTCTAAAGTGTCCTCACATCGAGATTGCATTTTTGAAATTGACCAGCTGTGAAAATCAGGCTTTAGTAGGGTGTATTCCTATTGCTGCTGTAGCTGTTCATTTGAACGTGAAATCATAAAAATTGTTCAGTCATCTCATAAGATGTCCAGCAATAACTTACTGAATTTTCAAGCGTCTATAACAATTTTCAATGCCTGTACAAAAAAAGTCTGGAAACTTATTTAGGCAATAGTCCATCTTCCCTCTATGTATGGAATGAAATGACTTGGAGAAATTTACAAACAATTGTGTTGCCTCAAGATTTTTTGCATGATGATTCAAAGGATTCTTAGAATCTGTGATGTTGTGGATTGATTTCACTGAAAACTGTTCTGATTTTTCCTAAGAATTTTCTCAATTTCAGGTTTGATACAATTGTGAAGCATAACATTAGAAACTGTAGACTCTGTAGTTCTTGATCACCTTTCTTAGGGAAGGGGAAAATGCAACCTTTTGTCTATACACAAACAAAACAGTGTACATGTATTTTTAATTGAGAAGAAGCCACCTCCATTCTAAATAGTGGGCCTCTGAAATTAGTAGTCAAGTTCCCATACCTTGGCAACAGCATCTCATCTGCTGAAAGTGATGTCAATATGTACCAAGTGAAGGTATGGGCTGTTATCGATAAACTATCGATCATAAGAAAATCTGTCTGAAAAAAAAACGGGATTTTTTCTAAGCAGTAATGCTACTCTATGGATGCACCATATAGACGCTGACAAATCGCATTGTGAAAAAGCTAGACAGGAACTGCACAAAAATACTACATATTATATTGAGTAAATCCTGGAAGCAACAACCTATGAAACAACGGTTGTATGGCTATTTACCTCCTATCTCAAAAACTATTCAAGTAAGATGAACAAGATATGCAGGACACTGCTCGAGAATTCAGGATGAATTCATAAGTGATGTTCTCCTCTGGACCCCTATATACAGAAGTGGCAGTGTTGGCAGACCAGCAAGAACTTTCCTATTACAACTTTGCACGGACACAGGATGCAGTTTGAAAGACATACTGGGAGTGATGGATGATAGGGATGGATAGAGAGAGGGATTCAGGGAAATCCATGCTAGCAACATGACTTGCATGTATTTACCAAACCCTTCCACACTAGCAGGATGCGACACAAGGTCAATTTTTAAGTGGAGTTCAACAGGATTGAATTCAGTGTTTTCCTTCTTCTAGATCAGTTGCTATACCAAAATTAAAGAGTTCAGTCTGCTCTACTATTTATCCATAGCTGAAGGGAAAATAGTTGGATTCATACCTTTCCCAAATGTATTAATGCTATGTGAAATGCAAACAGCCTCATCCAGGGTTTGAACTAGGTTCACTATGTCCATTTCCTATGATAATAACCATTACACCAGAAGCACCCCCTTTAAAAGCCAATGTATTAATAAAGTTTACATTCATTTTAAGTCGATAAACACTTCATAGTTTCAAAATAAATGTTTTAAAAGCCAATGTTTTAATGTAGTTGAAGCTTATTTTAAATGTTATCTCAAGCAGATCCCTTTGACTCATTGATGAGAACTGAGCAGGTATTATTACCATTCCAGATCAGAGTGAACCCGGGAGTAATGGCAATGAAGGGGTACCCCACACTCCCCAGAGCTTCAGAACTAGAGTCTCACTATCGGATGCAGTTTGTTATCATACCCAGGACCTATTTTTTGTGGGGTAGGAAGTCTTACCCCTTAACAGGAGATACAATCAGCATGTTCTAAGTTTTGTCAACAAGATAACCTAATGTTACTTTTAATCCTGTACGTTTTATATATTTTTATTGAGTCGACGGTTTAATTAGTTAATTTAATTTTTTTCTTCAAATTAACATATCTCAAAAGTTTATAATCTTTCTTTTTGATTTTTTTCTAGTTTGTTTAATATAGTTTCAGAGACTGGCAAAAAATAAACTTAAGGAAAGAAAAAATGCTATGTATTTCAGATAGATATATTTCACCCACAACTACCAAAAATTTCAGTCAAGATTTTTTACTCCACTAAATATGTCATAACATTCAAGACAATTCCACCTTCAAATTTTTCACTGGATATTGGAGCCCCCCCCCCCCCCACATACACACACACACACCATCAAGCACTTGTTCATACAAAAGAAAAGAGAGAAAGAAAGAAAGAACAGAAAGAGTCTATACATTTTTGTAAAGTAAATTAGGCATTCTTGAATAGCACAAGGTCAAGACTGGCCAGCAAAATGACCAGCAGTTTTGTTTGAAGAAACTTCAAACAAATATTTACCTGAATGTCTCATGTCAGAAGACTTGTCCCCACCAGATGGCTTTTATTTGGGAGGAAAAATTGTTTGAAGTGTCAAAACTCACATAATTCTTAATATATGCATAGATTTTTGTATATCTCTCATGCTGGTCATATCTATCTATCTATCTATCTATCACAGTCTGGTCATATTTATCTATCTATCTATCTATCTCTCTATCACAGTCTGGTCATATCTATCTATCTATCTATCTATCTATCACAGTCTGGTCATATCTATCTATCTATCTATCACAGTCTGGTCATATCTATCTATCTATCTATCTATCTATCTATCTATCTATCTATCTATCTATCACAGTCTGGTCATATTTATCTATCTATCTATCTATCTCTCTATCACAGTCTGGTCATATCTATCTATCTATCTATCTATCACAGTCTGGTCATATCTATCTATCTATCTATCACAGTCTGGTCATATCTATCTATCTATCTATCTATCTATCACAGTCTGGTCATATTTATCTATCTATCTATCTATCTATCTCTCTATCACAGTCTGGTCATATCTATCTATCTATCTATCTATCTATCTATCTATCTATCTATCACAGTCTGGTCATATTTATCTATCTATCTATCTCTCTATCACAGTCTGGTCATATCTATCTATCTATCTATCTATCTATCTATCTATCTATCTATCTATCACAGTCTGGTCATATTTATCTGTTTCAGCCTATTCATATCTATCAGAATCTCTTTAGATCTATCTATATCTGTTCAACTCTATCTACTATCTAGTTCAGTATATTCATATCTATCTATCTATCTATCTATCTATGAGGGTTGTTCAAAAAGTTCTGAACCTTAACCTGAAAGAAGAGCATAGCTGAACATTTTTGTCATGGTAACACACTGTCACTTCTTATAAAAGTAGAAAAACACTCATTCAGATTTTTCTAGTTTTATAAGAAGAGGTAGTATGTTGGCATAACAAAAATGTTTGTCTATGTTCTTCTTTCTGGGTGAGGAGGTGTAGAACTTTTTGAATGACCCATCTATCTATCTATCTATCTACCATTGGCCTTGTGGGTAGAGTGTTTGCCAATGGCCCAGGAGACCAGGGTTCAGTCCCATATTGAGTCATACCAAAGACTTAAAAAATGCTAATTGATACTTCCTTGTTTAACACTCAACATTATAAGGTAAGGATCAAGGGTAAAGTGTAGCAATCCGGGAAAAGTAGTACCATCTCCCCCTTCACACACCCTTTGATGTAGTAGCTATTGAAAAGGGAGCCTTCAGGTCACCCTCAACTATGGTCGCCTTTACTTTTACTTATATCTATCTATCTATCTATCTATCCCAATCTTTTCATATTTATGAGGTGCTGCAAACTTTTGGTGAATTTCAATGTGTTGATGGATCTTCTCTTATTTCCTGTGGTTTTCTTAGCACTTAACTTCTTTCACTAACTTTTTCACATCTCTCAAAATCACTTTTCTTGCCCATTTCTTTTTTATTTAAGGAGTTATTTTACACCTTAACTTCCAGGAACATCAGTATAACACTTCATATCTATCAATCCAATTCAGGAATTGATTCAAGCATTCCAAAGAAAATTGGTCTATTATATATATTGTGTAAATGTATAGAATGGCTTAAGGAGTGTTTTCTATCCACTCACTTTTTGGTGAGTTTCTGTTACTTGGTAAGTAACTTCCTTCTTCATAGCTGATGATTTTATTATAGAAATGCATTGAAAATCCAAATGAAAGGGATTGTCAGTGGTCAGGAATTAATGCAAGCATTACTGATAAAATAGAGACATTGTATGTATTATATATAGCTTTTTTTGTATTTGTTTATTTATTTGGCATTTATTTTTTATTTCTCATATCTTTTTTTTGTTTTTGTTTTTCAGATGATTTACCTTTCTACAAGAAAATCATATTCATTACAATGATGAACCCCAACTGTGGGTCAATAAGCTGCAATCAAATTTGGTCATCCAAGTTAGATTTAAATCAGATTGACCAACTGGAAGGCATGAATTTTGGCATTAAGGATTTTAGAAGCATCTACACAGGTGGTTTATACCAAGAAACAGCTCTAAATAAATTGGAGTTTATTAGAGAAGAAATTGGTTTTGTTTGACATGAAACTAAACTAAACCGCTGGACTCAACCAAAGATTTTATAAGCATTCAAATGTATTGTTCATGATACTCACATGGGAACAAGTGGCTTTCTTTGAGACTTGATAATTTTGACTTCAAAATCTTATAACAAGACCTTGAAAGGCAAAAAGAATTAACAGGGGTACAAACATATATTGTAATGTTTCACATGCAGTTATATTAATGGGTAAAAGTGGCTTTTTTAGTGATTTTCAAATTTTGAGCCAACATGATTCCCACCCCCACACAAATACATATTTTTTAAATTGTCACCATAAAAACTTCTTTGTTTCTTCTGATTTAAAGAGATTTTTAAGACAAAATTATTTCTTTTCTTAAACATATATCTGAACTTCAAACACCACTCACAATAGATTAATATTTAACAAAGATAATCCCTAATCTGAAAATATCCATGTTTGTTGCAGTGTATATCTTGTATACATACTGTGTTCAGAAAGTATCAAAACTGAAGCTGTATTTACCAAGACAAGAATGAATAATGAATGAAACATTCATTTTCTTCAAAAATAATCTCCTTGGCACTCAGTAAACTTATTCCAGTGAGTTTTCCATTGGTCAAAGCACCTCTGAAGTAACTCATTTCATTTGGTATGAAGCTGTGTTGTCATATTTCCTTTAGAATATTTTTCCTCCCTGAACTGAGGTACATTAAACAAAAAAAAAGAATCTTAGACCATTCCTCATCATTTTTCCTGCCATTTGTTAAAGAATTTTTGATTTAGATCAGAAATTAACAAAAACAAAAAATCCCAAAAAACATTAAAAACAAATTCCAATCTTTACTTTTTTTTTGCCTTTTGTTTTTCAATTATTTAAAGTTCAAAACAAAAGCCTCTTCAAATATTGAAAAAAAAATTCCAAGAGACCCATAAAAGGAAAAATGTATTACAAATTCATATAATAAATATACAACGTATATTATTTATATATCACTGTATATGCTTGTATATTGGTTAAAATTTGGAAACCTAGTTATTGAGGCAAAATATAATTTGGAATTAATTCTGTTCAATTATAATGGTGGAAGACTAGGGTAACCCTTACCTTTAAACACTCAAACCCATAAATTAATAATTCTATGACCGTAAATCAAAGGTCATTTTCTGAGATTGATTTATATAAAAATATATACATCATATGTAATTCCTATATACAATTTATATTATATATATATATATATATAGATATATATATCCATACATATATATATATATACTTATACCCACTAACCTTGTTAAAACTCTTTCACCTTTAAAACTGTTTTCCCCATTTAAAAACTATTTAGTTAACAATAAGTAATAATTATCATATTTATATAATTATAATTCATTTGCGAAATTATTATATATAAAATGCATATCAATTATTGATATATGATATGAATTTATATATAATATAAATTATTTAATATAATTCAAAAAAATTTTATAATACATATGAAATATAATTATGATAAAATCACTGATTAATAAATGATAATTACTAAAAAGTTATAAAAAGTAGTCATTCAAACAAATAATTATATATATATGATATAGTGTATATATATATATATATAATTTTCATGTATACGTATATTTGAAAATCTATTCTTTTTTTGGTTTGATTCCTTCTGTTTATTAGTCTCTTGTTTCTTTTCTGCCTTCACCCATCTCTTATTTCCATGGTTTGTGTACGCAAAGACACTGACCACCAGCCATCACAACTCATTATGTATTCTGTCCAGTCTTCTTACCCATCTGGGGTTGGTCAATCGAGTGGTCAAAATCAGTCAATATATCAAAACAGCCACATGAAAACGACGTCCACTGGTGGCAAAGCATTTCGACAAGATATTGCACGCAAGGACTTCAGCCAGAGAAGCTCTACAAATACCCACAACAGTGAGTCAACCAATGTGGGTGGCATAGGAAGGAAAGATTTCTCTTCCCAACGGGGAACACTAAACAATCATGTAGGGAACAATACTGCAATTGGTATTCCTGTTATGGAGAAAACGTTCCCCTGTGGCATTTGCAAGAAAATTTTCTCCAGTCAGTTTTTTCTGAAAAATCATGAAAAAACACATCAAATTCCAACAATGGGGAACAAACAGTTTGGGTGCCCAGGTTGCCACAAGCAGTTTCCAATGTTTATTGACTTAAAAAATCATGTCTGCCTGCAACAAAGTAACCAACCTAACAACACTACAAGCAACAACAATAACAACATTCAACTCCCAAACCTACAGAGCAACCAGTGTCAGCAGCACTTGCAAATGACACAAAACATGAACAATAATTCAGCTGTTGAAAAACCTTACCAGTGTTCTATCTGCAACAAGAGTTTTTCTCACCATGCTAATCTAAAGCTTCACTTCCGCACACATTCTGGAGAGAAACCGTTCTCTTGTGATGTGTGTGGCAAGAGCTTCTCACAGAAAAATTGTCTCACAGACCACAAACGCTTACACAGTGGTGATCTGTATTACTGCAGTTATTGCAAGAAGCCCTTCGCAAACCAATTCTTTCTGCGGAACCACCTGCGAACACACACAGGTGAGAAACCATTTGAATGCACATTTTGCAACAAAAAGTTCTCCCAACGGGGAAATCTGAAGACACACATTCGCATTCACACTGGTGAGAAACCATTTGAGTGTGATGTCTGTGACAAATCATTTACCCAAAGAAATTGCCTCACCGACCATAAACGGTTACACACAGGTGAGCTCTTCTTTTGCATTGTGTGCAAGAAGGCATTCACAAACCAGTTCTTTTTGAAAATCCATGAGCAAAGCCACTCGGCCTCTGGACAGAGTGAAGCCAATTTTTTTTGCAGCTATTGCAAGAAGGGATTTTCAAATCAGTTTTTCTTGCGCAATCATGAGCGGTCTCACACAGGAGAGAAACCATTTCAGTGTCAGTTCTGCGGAAAATCTTTTGCCCAAAGTGGAAACTACCGCACTCACCTACGTATACATACCGGTGAGAAGCCATTCATCTGTGATACCTGTGGTAAGGCATTCACGCAAAGAAATAGCCTGAATGATCATAAACGTTTCCACACTGGAGAGCTCTACTACTGCAGTGTCTGCAAGAAGGCATTTTGCAATCAGTTCTTTCTGAAAATCCATGAACAGACTCATTCAGGAGAAATTTTCTACTGCAGCTTTTGCAAGAAAGGATTCCCCAACCAGTTCTTTTTGCGTAATCATGAACGTATACACACTGGTGAGAAGCCATTTATCTGTCATTTCTGCAACAAAGCATTCGCACAGCGAGGAAATCTGAAGCTTCATCTACGTACACACACTGGAGAAAAACCACATGTCTGTGAGGTGTGTGGAAAGGGATTTACCCAAAAAAACTGTCTGACTGATCATAAACGTCTTCACAGTGGAGATCTATTCTTTTGTATTGTTTGTAACAAGTCTTTTACAAATCAGTTCTTCCTGAAAATTCATGAACAGAGCCATGCAGGGGAAACATATTACTGCAGCTATTGTAAAAAAGGTTTCTCTAATCAATTCTTCTTGAAAAATCATGAACGGATACACACAGGAGAGAAACCATTCCAGTGCACATTCTGTAAAAAGAACTTTGCACAACGAGGCAACCTGAAACTTCATCTGAGAAAGCACACCGGTGAGCGGCCATTCCATTGTGATGACTGTGGCAAAACCTTTAGCCAGCGGAATAATCTTAATGACCACAAACGGCTACATTCTGGAGAACTCTTTTATTGCAGTTTCTGTAAAAAAGCATTCTGCAATAAGTTTTTCTTGCAAAATCATGAACGAACCCACACTGGAGAGAAGCCATTTCAGTGTGACTACTGTAATGAGAAATTTTCACAACAGGGAAACCTGAAGACCCACCTTCGTAAACACACTGGTGAGAAACCATTTTCCTGTGACCATTGTGGGAAGTCTTTCACGCAACGACCAAATTTCACCAACCACAAATGTCCAGCTGCTGTAGCTGCCACAGCCATTGGTACAGGACCACATGGGGAACAAGTTTTTGTGAAACCCCTGACCTTTTCGGGACGAAACATGCCGGTTCTCAATAACAACAACAAGGAATGTGGATCTGAAAATAAGCAATTTATAAAAAACAGCGGACCAGGGCAACACCGAGATTCCCAGATAAATACACCTGTAAGACCACAGGCATCACCTGCTTCTTCCTCCTATTCAAATTCATCACACTTACACGGAAGCTGGGAAAACAACTACCTGTGGTCCCGGGGTTTTCCTATGCCACCTCTACTCAGCTCATCCTGGTCAGGGATGTCCACTTCAGTATCCTGTAGTTCAAAACAGACCAAATAAAATGAGCGATGTGAGTCATACACTAAATAGTCTCGTAAAATCTTTGAGGCAATGTAGGTGAAGAGGTTGACCATTTGTATATTTTGGATAAGTACATGATACTAATCTCTAAAAACAATGTGCTTGAAGAAGTATTTACAGAACTGGCCTTCCATACAAACACCAGATGAACATTTCTTTGATTTTATGAATATAGTAAACAGAGTCCAGCAACTCAACAAAATCAAAATTTTAAGTCTGAAATCTAAAAAAGCCACTCAGAGACCTAACACCAAATTTTGGTTTTAATGTTCACATTATGAACACAAGAAACTGCAGGCTTTTATACAGATCAACTTCTGGGATATCGCTTCAAAATTTATATCATTTAAGAAAGCTGAGGATTTTTTAAAACCCAGGTATGAAATAAACTGTCTATTGATGTAGAACGTTTTTTGTGCTCCTCTGTTTATTAGTGGGTGTCTCACATAGCATAAGGATTACAGAGCTAGACCATTGCTAGTGAGTTTGAATGTCACTGGGTGCCCCATATTTCTGGCTTTGTGCCAAACTAAGCTCAGCTTAGTAAATGAAGTTTTAGCCTGAATCTAAAACCACAGCCAATTGTAATCTACTTGGATTATTTTAGACATTTTTTTATCGCATTATTGTACATACTTGTTCATAAACTCACTTCTAGAAAATAATTGAAAATGGCTGCCACAGATCAATTACTATTTTAATTGTATTGCATATAATCAACCAGTTGAGAGTGGGTAATGAGATTTCTTGTGAGAAATTTCCAATGTCCCAGGTCTTCTTAATCTGACAGTGAACCAGATATCTCATAGACAGCAATGATGGCAATACAATCAGTAATTTATAAAATATTTCATTAATGTCTAACAAACACATCACAGTCCAAAGGAGTTAAGGGACTATTACATTTTATCAATGCCACCACCGGAGAAAGAATCTGTCAGTGGGCATCTAAGGACTGATATGACCTGTGATGGGAATATAACACCTTATCAATGCTACTATGGGAAGCTATATCCATCAGTGGGCCTCTAAGGACTGATATGACCCCTGAGGGGAATATAAACCCTAATTAATACCACTAGGAATTCATCAGTGGGTCTACAAGGACCTATACAATGAACGAAGGGAATATTATATTTCACTGATTTCATAATGGGATGCAGTCTATCAGAGGGTCTAAAAGGACTGATATGACCTCTGAAATGACATCAATGTCACCATTGCAGACAGTTCAAACATCACATCACAAGCTTTCTATTCCTGATAAACTGGTGTTTCTTGTTTTTTTGGGTTTTTTATCACTTATATACAAATAACTACATGAAATAGAACAAATACTTAAACATGGTAATCAGACTTTTAATTTCAGAGGGTCTAAATGGATGGATATAACTTATTAATCACTTGGGAAATGATTGACTAGATATCTCTATAAATATGTCCTCCTTCTTCTTACTCTATATAGTAATTCGTAAAGTCACAAAGGCAGTGAAAGCAGTGTTTATCCTGGAGCGGCTGACAAACATATTTCAACAAATATAACACCACACAAAACCTACAGGTCCCAAGTGATTATTTACATTTATAAAATTTATATTTAAATAATTTATATAACTCATATTTTATTTCATTTAACAGTTTAATAAATTACACTTCTTATTACATTTTAATTTCATAACACCAAAAATGAATTTCATTTGTTAATTGATTATTGTATATACAAATTATCCCATTAAAAAAAGCCAATTTGCTCCATTCAAATAATGCAAAAAAATAATTGAATGTCCTGTGTCAATATTATCATTCTATGTATCGAATGAATTTATGGAAGCTAAGGTACCTTTTTTTGATTTAATCACATTTCTTAATGCTAATCTGACTTGGCCATCATGGATCTTATAAATATGTTTATACACTGACTGCTTGGATAGCACTTGTATTTTATAGTGTCACCGGATCCAAATATTACCTGAAATGAAGGCCGCCATATCAGTTTTAGGGTGTCAATTCTAAACAGTTAATATCAGAAGTTATTCCTTCAAGGAACCCATCGTAATTATTAGGTTTGTGTGTGCAAAAGTTACCAACAGCTTTTTCTTTTTAAACTAGAAACAGAATACACAATAGAAAACTTGTTTTGTTTTTTTAACTGGAAACATTTGTGTGCAACTGATATATACTTATTGGAGTTTTTTGGATAAAAACACAAGAAAATTATTCATTTACTTTGTATATATTGTTTTTTATTTTTATAAAAATGTGAGAAACTTCTGCACACAGTAATTGTATAGTTTGCTTTTTAATAAAAACATTCGAAACTTGCACAAAACGCAATATATAGTTTTTTCCTTTATTTTTCACAATAATAAAAATGCTTGAAACTTTTGCACACACCTAATATATAGATTTTTAAAAAATATTGGAAATTTTTGTACTGATCTAATATATTCAAGTTTGAGGTAAAATAGTCAGGTACTGGTTGTGCTCTGTTCTAAGAACCTCATTTAATATTATTTCTACTAATATATATATATATATATATATATATATATATATATATATGCAAGTGTATATGTATGTGTATATATATGTAAATATATAAGTAAGTATATATGTGTGTGTGTGTGTGTGTGTATATATATATATATATATATATATATATATATATATATATATGGTTGTCTGTGCATGTGTATATGTATGTATGTATGTATGTATATATGTATGTATGCACATATTATGCCATCAAAATATATATATATATATATATATTTGGTTGTCTGTGCATGTGTGTGTGTATGTATGCACATATTATGCCATCAAAATATATATATATATATATATATATATATATAAATTTGGTCGTCTGTGCATGTGTGTGTGTATGCACATATTATGCCATCGAAATAGAAGGTTTTTATTAATGAGATGACATTGAATGTTTAGCAAAAAATCTTCTATTTTAAGCAAACCTGTTTGTATTGTGTTAATAGCTAATTTGAATCTTCACTTTTAAATATCAAATTCTGACAAGTGACTGTATTTTGTCATTTATTTTCCATTAGTCATCTGTGATTTTTGTAATTGAAGGATTATTTTGTCGATAACTTTTATAATTGAAATGATTAGTTATTCAAATAATGTCACTTTGTACCCTTTTAAACAGCAGATTAAATAGAGTAAGCAACAAAACAGAAATGAACAATGAATGAAATAAACAGCGCTCTTGGCATTCAACTCACTTATTCTAGAGAGTTTTTCATTGGTCAAAGCACCTATGAATCTCCTCTTTTGATGCAGTGAAGACTGTATGTTTCTTTTATAATGTCCTCTAAATCCTCAAATCTTACCCTTGAGGTGAATTTTTATTTTTAAAAAATAAGAAAAAATTATAAAAAACTGAGATCACTGCATTTGCACAATTTTTTGCTTTGTTAAAAAGAATCAAGACTGGCATTCTATGAGGCGCGAAACCAAAATATGGACTAATTTTAAAATGATTTTTGAGTCTGATTATTCCAATTTTTGAAAAAAAGGCTATATATATAAATGTTCATCATATTTACCCAACCCCTCCGCTCAGGCAGGATATGACACAAGGTCAATTTTTAAGTGGAGTTTAACAGGTTTGAATTCAGAGTTTTCCTTCTCCTAGACTAGTTGCCACACCAAGGCTGAAGAAACTAGTCTGCCCTACTATTTACCTGGAGGGAGAATAATTGGATTCATACCTTTCCCAAGGGTATTAGTGCTATGTGAAATGCAATCAGTCTCGTCCAGGATCTGAACTCGTGTCGCCGTGTCCATTTCCTACAACGATAACCATTACACCATGGGCACTTCCACAAATAAATATAAATATAGATATAAATATATTATAAATATAAATGTTCATGATTAGCGCTATTATTCAAGGACTTTTTCATTAAAATTCAGCCCAATATGAGTAAGTAAGAAATGAAACAACAAAGAATCTCTGATTTGCTTAGCATTGAAACCAAGCCAAAATAATCTGAGAATTAACTTTTTTTATTGCAGACTTTTTGTCCTCATCTTGGTAATTTTTTTGTTGTTTCTTCTCACTACGTTTCAGCCAAATTTCACCTCTGGCCTTCTTCAGGTGATTAACCGTGACCTCGGATAAGAATGCTGAGTCTTGTAACCGTATCCCCAGTAATTACTGCCTTCCATAGTTGTTATCTATCGCACCACGCTTTTGACCAAGTAAACCTCTGGCCGGCTTGGGTGGGAATTGAAACCGTTATCTTCTAACAATGCTCACCTGGAACCGTAGAGTCTCAACGCCTCTATCCGCTGCACCACGGGCCCCGAAGTGCAATCAAGGTTGGATCTTTTGGTCTTATTAATCACCTGAAGAAGCCCAGAGGTGAAATTTGGCCAAAACGTAGTGAGAAGAAACAACAAAAAAACTACCAAAATGAGGACAAAAAGTCTGCAATAAAAAAAATTAATTCTCAGTTTAAGAAGCCTCATCTCAAAAGGATTCCCAATAAAGACAAGCCAAAATAAATTTCCCAAATAATTAGAGTTTCTTTATGGCCTCCATCAAGCCCAAACCTTAACCCCCATGATTATGCTATATGGGGCATTTTAGAAGACAAAACAAATGCAATTTCCCATCCAAATAATAGTTTGTTTAAAACTGCTATTGAGGAGGAATGAAATAAAATGTCAGAAGAATTTATTTTGAAGACATGCAAATCATTTTAAAGGAGCATTGATACAATAATTGAAAAAATATAGCAGCCATATCGAGTAAATTTACTGTTTTGTGTCTATCTTCTTATATTGTTGTTTATTTTTTTTAATTAAAACTAATTTTTTTTATAATATCATCATTTATTATGATTCTAGAATATTCCTAATTTTGCTTTTGCACTCTGTAATTAAAAAAAAAAAATCGGCATTGACTCATCTTGTTAAAGTTTAGTCATTTTAACACTAATCATCATTACTTTATCATAAAAGTTGTTCAGCTGTACACATATCTTTATTTAGATTGAGAAATTTAGAAAAATCTAAAAATTCAATTTCAACCCTTCTTGATACCACCTTATTTATGATTAAGAGGTTAAATGGAGAATTTTTAAAAATGGTGCTTGTGTACAATAAAGGATCTAAAAAGTGCATGCTATGTTTAGATGCAAAGTTATATATTGTGGGTTTTCCTGAACAGGATAAACTCTTAGATAAAAAGTCAGAAATTGTCATCACAAAAGTGTCATTGCCACTGTAATACAAAGTTCCATGTTGGCTGTTTACTGCCAGACTAACCATTCTGTGATCATATATAATTCTATTCCATAATAATGAAGTGTATTAGGAGAGAATTCTTTGAGTCTTTTACTATTGTCAGAGAATCACCAACTGAAGTATGAAACTTTTACTGACTGTCAGTTACAATTAATCATGGTTATTTTTAAATTTACCAATTTTACTAATGTATACATATATATATATATATATATATATATATATATATATATATATATATATATAAAATATTCATATACACACAAAGGGCCTCATTCTATAAATAAGGTAAATTTTGACTTACCCAGGAAAAAAATTTTTGCTTTATTTTTCAATATAATCCCCATTCATTAAAACACATTTTCCTATTGAAAAAACAGCTTTTATATTCTTTCAGCATAGAAATATTTGGACTGAGTTTTTAGCCATTTTCTCAAGGTGTGCTTAATTTCAAAATCACTTGAAAACTTTGTTTCAGTCTGAAATTCTTTGAGGAGGCCAAACAAGTGCAATTCAGAGGGAGGCAGATCTGGTTAATAAGATGTGACTGAAGAGCTAGCATATATATAATATGACTAAAGCAGTTCAAGCCATGGAATGTACCCTTGTGGTTGGTACTATTATAGTAGTTGATGTACTGACACATGCATTACTTCCTTCTGTGTGTGATTAAAAGTCACACTGATGAACATAAATTCAGGGACTTATGCTTTACAAGTTAAAACTGGCCAATAATGCAGCAGAAACAACCAAATTCATTTGTTGTACAAAAGATGAAGGCATAATTGATCACTGTACGGTTAGAAGATCATTTGAGAAATTTCACTTGTGTTGCAATAAACTCAATGATCCAGCTGCATCAGGGAGGCCTAAAACTATGGATTCTGAAACCGTGCTCCAAACCTTAGAGGCAAATCCAGTGAGTAACACTCAGAGAGTGTTATGCAAGCTCAACATCTCAGAGTCCAGTGTAGTTCATCTTCTTTGCAACCTCAACAAAAGTATCTGAAGCTGCCAAATTGTGCCTGATGTTACCAAAATATTGCAAAACTTTTGACTCACCCTGATATATACAGGGGTGTCCTCGTGGTGTAATGGTTAAAGCGATGGACTGCGGAATCGTAGTAAGCGCGTTTGTACTCCAGTCACACTATTACCATATTTACTCAACCCCTCCACTCGGGCAGGATATGACACAAGGTCAATTTTTAAGCGGAGTTTAACAGGTTTGAATTCAGAGTTTTCCTTCTCCTAGATTAGTTGCCTCACCAAGGCTGAAGAATTCAGTCTGCCCTACTATTTATCCATAGCTGGAGGGAGAATAATTGGATTCATACCTTTCCCAAGGGTATTAGTGCTATGTGAAATGCTGTCAGTCTCATCCAGGATCTGAACTCATGTCGCTGTGTCCATTTCCTACGATGATAGCCATTACACTACGGGCACCTCCTCGCACTATTACGTTCACTTTCAGGCAAATACCCTTGGGAAAGGTATGAACCCCCTTATCCTCCCGGCTATGGGTTAAATAGTACCACTATTGTTCTTCTAGGAGAATAGCTTTGGCATTAAATAACCTACAAAGGTTGATATGCCATTAAACAAAGAAACCAAACTAAACTTGATATATACATATATAATGTTCACACACGTGCGCGCACACACACATATATATATATATAGCCTGTTCCATGAAAAATACTGACCCAATGTAATTATCATTATGATTTTGATTATCAAACACAATATATAAAAAAAACACCTCTAACACTCTAAAAATAGATAGAATAATATACAAAAAAATAAAGCAAAAATAATATAAGTTGCTGGATATAATTCAGTTCAAAATTATGTTTGACTACAGATTTGTTCAAAAACTGAAACAATGCTGCTCAGGTAGACTCGGCTAAGCATTCAGCCATTTTGGTTTGCCTTGGCAGTCATTCATGTGCATTCTGTTTTCATTGGCTCAACTTGTGTGTTTGAACTCCAAATATTTGTTCGATCATTGAGGCATTTTGACTCAAATTTTTTTGTCGAACTCTGAATTATTCAACACGAGAGTTTGTTTGTTAACCAAGGTTCCTCTGTACATAATATGTATATGTATATATATGTATGTATGTATATGTATGTATGTATATGTATGTATATATGTATGTATATCTATGTATATAATATGTATATATGTATGTATATCTAAGTATATAATATATGTATATGTATGTATATATGTATGTATATAATATATGTATATGTATGTATATATGTATGTATATATATGTATAAGTATGTATATGTATGTATATAATATGTATGTATATAATATGTATGTAATATGTAATTCATTATATAATATGTATATAATATGTATGTATATGTATGTTTATAATATGTATATGTATGTATATATAGATATTATTGTTTAAAATAATAATTATGATAGAATGACAAGGAAAAAAAACATGCTCCATACTAGAGTTGGCGAACATAGTTGAAGGCGACCAGAAGGCTCCCTTTTCAATAGCTACTACACTGAGGTGTTGGGGAGGGCGCTACTCCTTTCCCTGGATTGCTCCACTTTACCCTCAAAATGTACCTTATATTGCTGAGTGTTGAGCAAGGAGACATCAAGTACCATTTTTAAAGTCTTTGGTATAATGCAACCTGGGATTGAACCCAGGTCTCCCAGGTCATTGGTGAACACTCTACCCAGTAGAGTAATATGCCATAAATATCTAATATAAATACTTTGAAAGTTTTCTGAGTACTTGATTTTCATGAATGTTTTTTTATATAAGGATAAAAAAGTAAAATGAAATAAAGAAGGAAATAATTCTTATCATTTCTTCCTTATTTATTCTGTTTTATAAATAATTGTCATTCATGAAACTTCAGTACAAGGAAAAATTTTTGATACTGGTTTCTGGTTTAATGGCATATCAACCTTTGTAGGTTATTTAATGCCAAAGCTATTCTCCTAGAAGAACAGTAGTGGTATTATCTAACCCACAGCTGGGAGGATAAGGGGGTTCATACCTTTCCCAAGGGTATCTGCCCAAAAGTGAACGTAATAGCGCGACTGGAGTGCGAACTCACATTCTACGATTCCGCAGTCCATCGCTTTAACCATTACACCATGAGGACACCCCACAAAATTTTTTGAGTTTTTATCTTTGATATTTATTCTATGTATGTATGTGTTTATAAAATATGTGTGTATAGAGAAATATGTGTGTGTGTGTGTGTGTGTGTGTACAGATAGATACAGGTATATATTTTTGTATGCATATAAAGATGTATATATTTGTGTGTGTGTGTGTATGTATATATATATATATATATATATATATATATATATAAAGAAAAATATATGTACATATTTGTATGTGGGTATATAATGTATATTTGTAGAGATAAATATATATGTGTGTATCTGTTTATAATATATATATGTTAATAGATATGTATGCGTGTCAATAGATGTATATGTGTATGTAAATATTTATAAATGTAAATGTCTATATAAAAATATAAGTGTGTGTGTATATATATATATATATATATATATGCATAGGTATATATATATATATATATATATATATATATAGGTATATATTTGCATGTGTATATATATATGTGTGTGTATATATACAGATATATATATATATATATATTGATTTTTTTGTTTAATGGCATACCAACCTCCATGGGTTATTTAATGCCAAAGCCATCTTTGTAGAAGAAGAGCAGTGATATTATTTAACACATAGCTGATGGGAATGAGGGGGTTCATACCTTTCCCAAAGGTATCAGTCCAAAAGTGAATATACATAATAGCACTACTGGAGTTTGAACTCACATACTTCAGGGTTACAGTCCAGAACTTTAACTATTACACCACTGGTACTCCATCTCTTATTATGTCTGCATATACAAACATGTGTATTCATATGTATATATATATATTATGTGTGGATATGTAAATGTGCATATATTTATATATATTTAGATGTGCATACATATATATATCAATCCAGTGGGTAAAGTGTTCACCAATGGCCTTGGAGACCAGTCTTCATACCAAAGATTCAAAAAATGATACCTCCCTGTGTAACACTCAGCATTATAAGGTATGTATCAAGGCTACAGTGGAGCAATCCGGGGAAACAAGTAGCACCCTCCCATACAACTCTGTAGTAGCTATTGAAAAGGGAGTGTCTGGGTTGCCCTCGACAACAGTTGCCAATTTTACTTTAGTTAAATATATGTGTGTGTGTGTGTATGTGTATATCTATATATTCATATGTGTGTATATAGAGATATAGATACATTGAAGATACTCCAATGCTTTGATATAAGGAATGGTTGTCTTTTAACTGAACCTGATGATTGAAATAAAAATTTCTTGCTTGTAAAGGAAAAGCCAACATTTACAAAAGTCATCTTGTATTTTTCTACTATTCTCCTGAACTCGAAAGGAACATTTCCAATTGGACAAAGGGTCCTTGTGGTGTAATTGTTGAAGTACCAGACTGCAGAAATGAACTGAGTTCAAACTCCAGTCATGCTGTCCCATTCACTTTTGGACTAATTCCGTTTGGGAAATGTATGAACCCCCTTATCCCTCCAGCTATGGGTTAAAAAACATCTCTACTGTTCTTCTACCAGGAGTGCTTTGGCATTAAATAAGCCACAAATGTCAATATGCCATTAAACAAAGAAACCAAACCAATATATAAAATAGAAAGAACATCACCAGCTCATGCAAAAATCTTTTCATTACAATATGTTTACTGAAAGAAATAATATCTGCCTTTATTGTTAAGTGTCATTTTTCCCAAGTTTTGCAGATCAGCAAATTAACTGTGATTTTGATTTTTTTTACTGTTCATTAAAGATTAAACGTAAAAAATGATTTGAAATAAATCATTTTAGTAAATTTCATATTGATTTGAAAACTAAGTTTAATTTTTTTTTATTGAGCCAGTATTTAGATGATAGGAAAGAATAAAATGAAAATCTAATCATCATTATAATGTTTAGTGTAATAAGTTAAATATCCATTTCTATGTCTGTCACTTTAAACAGAAATGGAAGGTTGCCATTTGAACACACAGACACAACTTTTTTAGACTTGCTAAGATTGTGTTCATTGACTGTCAGTAAAGAACCATGGTGGCAGTCAGAGTAGTCACTTTTTTAGGAAATGGAAGGAAGATACAAAAAAGAAAGTAATAATAAAGACAAAATAGGAGAAAAGAAAATAGGTTAAGAGATAGAAAAAGACAGAAAGAAGATAAAGACACTGGAAACAGAAAAACTATAACATAAGAAAGAGATACAAGTCAGAATTTATGACTATCTTATAATTATTTTATAATCATATTATAATTTATAATTATTTAGAAGAATTAAAATCTTTTCTAATATTGATATCAAATTTATGAATAAATGCAGAGATTGAGATTGATTGATTTTAATGGCATGTCAACCTGTCTAGTGTTATTTTATGCCCAGAGGGGGTTAGGGAATTGCATTCACTGTACATTTACATTTAAATCTTTTTTTGCAGTTGTTTCTTAAGAGGTTTCTTTTGTTGCACATGGTCCTACCAAATACTAATAATTTTTAAATAGATCTATTTGACCTGAAGATGAAATCTTAACAGGTACTTCCACTCCAGGTGAAAGTAGACCTGGGAGTAACTGAAATGAAGGAGTACTTTACACTCCTTTGATCTCAAAAACTGAAGCCTAGCTTACAGATACAATTTAGTGTCATATGTGAGATTCTGCTTTGGTAGAGGGATACAGTTAGCATAGTCTCAACTTCACTGACTAGGCAATAAATGAACCTAGGCATATATAATCTATCATTTGTCTGGGATGCTACAATTTTTTATACCTTCCTTTTATTGGCCAAGCTGTCCAATGTTTTCCACATCGCTGGACATGATGCACATACATTTCGTTCCTGATCTTGCACTTCTTCTGCATATTGACCTGAATTGCTAGACAATTTCATCTTCCCATCACTGTGGAGGTCTTCCAAGTCATCATTTCAAATCTCTCAGATACCATTTGACAATTGTACAGGTTCACCTGTTGTCTGTAAACCTACACGTCTAACCCAGCAGAACACTGCATTCAGTAATCTATGATCTCATCCTTCACTCCAATCCACTCCCAAATTACCTTGCTTCGGACATGTTCATGCAATGATATTTTCAACATGAATCTTGCCTAACCCTCTATGTCATGACCAGCCTCTGTTCTTCCTTCTTTATTGTACCTTGTGTTTTGCTTGCACATAAAATCACAGGCAAAACAGAATGTGAATATATCATTCAACTAAAGTTTTGAATGTATAATTTTTTATTTTGATTTGGTTTGGTTTCGTCTAATGGCATATTAACCATTGTTGGTTACTTAATGCTAAATCCTTTTTATACATATATATATATATATATATATAAGATATATATGATTTCTAAATACATTTTGTAGATAACATTTTTAAACAAGCCTGAGCTCATTTTTTTTCCCCAGTTTCTCTTATTTCTCTCTAATATGAAAAATTCTATTTACTATTAATCTTTTGTTTGCACGCAGTTAAATGTTTTCATGTATTACTATTCAGCATTAACAATTCAATTAAACATCTGTCCTTTGTTTATACATAGTTAAATGATCAAACAGTTCAGTTTAGCATGTCAACAAAGTTAAATGGTTCCAAGTATTGCTATGTATCACTAACAGTTCAATTAAACATCACTTGTTTGTTTACACACAGTTAAATGATCTAACAGTTCTATTTCAAACAATTCAGTTCAGCATAAGTCATTTGTTAACACTCATTTTAAATGTCAAACAGTTCTATTTGACCCATAGATTGGACTCTATCAAGTGCTACCACTCCGGGCTAGAGTGGACCTGGGTGTGATGGCAATGAAGGTGTACTCCGTATTCCCCAAAGCTCCAGCATTACTGGAGCCTCACCATCAGATTGTTTAATGCCATATCCAGGACACTAGTTGGAGGAGTCTGTTCCCTCTGCAGAGATGCAGTTGGTGTATTCTACAGCCCTAGCCGACAGGGCTTTCTTTTTTTTTTTTTTTTTAAATTCTGAAACACAAAAATCAACTCTTATTATCATTAGGGAATGGTAACAGCATAGATTCCTTAGACTCTCTCTCTCTCTCTCTCACCCTCCACCCTTATTGGCCATTATTCATGGTAAATCCTCAAGACGGCAACAAGTGTCTGCACAGATTTAATGAATGGAAGTTTAGTTGGTTGGTCAACACTGGTGTATCTATGTGTAAGGAGGCCATAGGTAAATGTTGCTTATTAGTGTTGATTATCTATTTATAAACAAAGCAAATTTGAATAAAGGAAATTCAGATATTTGAGAATAAATTAATTTTATCAGTAAAAAAAAATTACTTGTGATAAAAGTGAAAACTTTGCAATTCCAAATGATTTCTTAAATATTATTCATAAATGAATTGACAATTCTTATATATAAAATAAATGTATATATTTATTAAGTAAACATATGTGAACATATATATATATATATTATATCAATAGATTCTATTGATATGCTTAAATGGAATTATCCAAATTAAGTACTCAATACAAAGCTTATAATATATGTAAACATATATATATATATATATATATATATATAAAAGCCTATGCAGAGCAAGATATCATTAAGAAACAAGAAAATCAATAAGTATATTCCATTATAGATTTGTTCCATCCGTCATTGACAGAATCCATCTGAAGATTCCATCAATGACGGATGGAACAAATCTATAATGGAATATACTTATTGATTTTCTTGTTTCTTAATGATATACTTACATCGTACTTTTATGTTTACTTTCAGACTAATACCCAATGAGGAAGGTATGAATCCACCCCTTATCCCCCCTCATTTATGGTTTGAATAATACCACTACTGTTCTTCTACAAGGATAGCTTTAGGATTGAATAACCCACAAAGGTTGATATGCCATTAAAACAGAAGAAGTTCTGTTAAATAAAACAGACTGTCATAAGCAAAAACATAAAAATAATCCAAGTTATAAAACAATATATGAAACACATCTATATATGTAGAAAAATTGATAATGATCCAAGTGGAAGGAGAGATTTATTGAGAGGTGACACTATAGCATTTCGGTTCTACTGAACTATCATCAGGACCATGTGGGGTGATATTAGTGATTTTAAGTCAATGATGGATGTTTAAAAATGCAAAATACAAAAACCTAGGGGAAAATTTCTCTTTCTTTTTCTTCCTTCTGACTCGAAATCTTTCTTAATAAACAAACAGAACATAAATTCTACACAATATTCCTAATAAATCAAATGATGTAATTTAAAACAACAAATGCTGATTTGCAAATTAAACGGCCAACTTTTACTTATTATAAAAATTTTCCCCTAGGTTTTTGTATTTTGCCTTTTTAAACATCCATCTTTGACTTAAAATCGCTAATATCCCCCCTCAGGCTCCTGATGATTGTTCAGTAGAACCAAAACGCTATAGAGTCGACCTCTCAATAAATCTCTCCTTCCACTTGGATCATTGTTATCAATTTTTCTACATATTGTCGGATTACAATCCTTTATTTACTTTTCACATTTATATATATATGTTCACTTATATATATGTTCACCTGTTACTTCACATACATACATATATATTAATACTATATTTTGCTTTATATATAAATAAAGTGCTCAATATCAGCAATAGAGCATATTTAACAGTGCTTGGTAACACTCACTTTCTCATCTATTAGTCTAATGATTGTATAGGTAAGAAACTGACTGTTATCTCTCTGTCTACACTATCCTAATATATATATATATATATATATATATAGTCATCCACAGACAGATCTGTTTCATTCTATCAGAACTCTTCAGTGTGGCTAGACATTAGCTTCCCGTAGCCGGGATCGAAACCTGGTTGACTCAAACACCAATCCAAGCTTCTAACCCTTCAGCCATGAGGAGCTAGTAGCATCGAAGTAAATTTTAAACAGTTATGAATCACAATTACTATTGTTTACATACATCCATTTAATGGCTACCGAGACCTCAATTCATATATATGAAGAGGCTTACAATAAACGCTAATGGCAACACGATTACTTCATTTGCCGGAGAACTTATATATATATATATATATATAATGAGATGTACAAAAGTGATAAGATAAACAAATATTTCTTTATCATTATTTATTTTTGATTGTTCTCAGTTGGTTTTGACCTTAGGTCATTGTTAAGAGAAAAGTTGTTTAAGTTTGTAAATTGCTTTTAAGCATTAATATGCCACAAAATACACAACAAAAAAGGAACAGGTAATGTAAAATATATATTCATTGAATGAAAATTATTTTTTACAATCCAAGTAAACATTTTATGATCTCTACTTTTATGAGGAAGAACACTTTCATTCAATTGAAGGAACACAAATATCACAATCTAGTATACGTTCAAGAAAAATGAACAGAAAATATTCTAAACTGTTGTACCTGTGTGCACTGTCCAGTATCATATATATATATATATAGAGAGAGAGATGAATAAAAGTGAAAAGACAAATAAGAACTTATAGCTATTCATTTTTTAATTGTTCTCAACTAGTTTTGACATTTAGTCATCTTTAGGGTTTGGTCAGGTTATTTTATTTAATGGCATAGCAACTCTTGTGGGTTATCTAAAGCCAAATCCTGCTTTATTGTGTGTGTGTGTGTGAGCACTCTCATAGATTTATATGATTTTCCTCATATATTCTATGTAAAGAATAATCCACACCTACTGTCTTTGGACACTGACTGGATATTTAAAAAATATATATATATATATATATATATATATATATGATTTGTTAGCGAGTAGTTTGTAGGTGTATATTTTGGTTTTTTAAACAAATTCCTAAAATGCAAGATAGATGCAAGTTTTACAACTTTTTTCTTCTTTTTAGATGTCTTGTATCTTATATGCATATGTTTTAAATATCTGATTTTTAATTTTTGGTATAATTCTATTTCTCTCAAGAAGGATAAAATGCTATCTATGCTGACATTTTCAAATAGATTTTTCATATTATTTATGTTGAAAAGGCACCCCTAAAGAGAGAGAAAACTCCACATTCTATGAAAAGGAATTTAACAGTTTGGAGAAAAGGTTTTATTTTATTTTGGGATATCTAAGTATTTATACAGTTAATTCTGTGATCTATGCTCTGATCATAAACACCTGGCAGTGAGGATGAGCTCAACACCTGGGAGATATTTGTTAGGCATGGGTGGGGTATGTTTCAAAATAATTGTTTAAGTCAGATATTCAGTTTAGGCATTTGTTTATTTGTGTATATATATATATATATATATATATATATATATGATGAACAAAACATTCTGGTCACTATATGAGAAGTAGTGATGGACTCATAAATAACATTCTCCTGTGGACTCCTATACATATGGACACCCGTGTTGGCTGACCAGAAAGGGCTTACATTCATTAGTTCTGTGTGAACATTGGGTACTGTCTACAAAGAGGAATGGTTTATAGGGATGGATGGTGAGAGGGAGTCAAAGGAATTCATGCTATCAGCATGATTTGATAATGATGATGATGTATATATGTTAGGTCAGGTTAGGTTATTTGGTTTAATGGCATATCAACCCTTGATGGTTATTTAATACAGGGTGACCAAAAAAAAAACAGAACCCATATATTTTTAACTGAAATTCATAAATTTAATTCTAGCCATTTCTTTTTTTCAGGATATGAAGTAGATTCTATGCATGAAAAATTGGGACCATAGTATTCACCAACATGTCCAGAAGTTCGAGTGTACAAAATTAGAATTATTTTGCTTTATTTTTGTAGAAGTAATAAAAAAGTTTATAGGTTCTGTTTTTTTTGGGTGGGGGGTCACCCTGTACCAAATCCTGCTTATACCTATTTATTCCCGCTCACATACCTGTGTATATATATATATATATATATATATATATGAATTGTAAGTGAATAGATTGTTGGTAATTCTATTTTTACATGTTTTAGAGCTCATTTGTTTGCATACAGTTAAATGGTTTCAAGTATTCCAATCGAACATTAATAATTCTATTTAATATTGATCCTTTGTTTACACACAGTTAAATGTTTTCAAGTATTCCAATCTAACTTTCTCTCTCCATCTATCCCTATCATCCATTGCTCCTGGCAGGTATTCCAAATTACATCCTGTCTGCACAGAGCTGATGTAAATAAGTTCTTGCTAGCTGACCAACACTGGCACATCCATAAGTAGAGGTCCATTGAAAAATGTTACTTATGAGTTCATCCTTGTTTCTCCATGTCTTGTTTGTCTTACTTGGATGGTTTTTGTGATGGGAGCTAAGTGGCCATGTAGGGGTCCATAGAAGAACATCACTTATAAGTTTGTCCTTGTTTCTCCAGCAGTGTCTCACATGTCTTGTTCATCTTACTTGGGGGGTTTTTGTGATGGGAGGTAAGTGGCTATATAATTGCTGTTTTGTGGGATGTTGCTTCTTGGATTGTAGCATTCTTGTGTAGTTTCCATCTAGATTTTTCTCATTGCATTTTGTTAACATCCATTTGGTGCATCCATACAGTAGTACTGACACAGCGACCCCTTGGAAAAAATCCTGTTTTATTTTATTGGATAGATCAGACTTCCATATGATCAGTAACATTGATAGCAGTCTATGTTGTCTTCACTTTCTGTAGATGGGATATTGCTGCTGAGGTATGTGAACTTGTCAAATAATTTTAGAGGCCTGCCACTTCAAGTGGAAATGGCTCCTTCTCATTTAAAACACAGGTACCCTGTTTTATTTGCGTTCATGTGGAGACCAATGCCTCCTTCCATCTGCTCCAGGCTATGCAGCAAGGATTTGGCTTAGGCAGGTGTATTTGCAAGAAGACCTATATCATCTTCATAGTCTGTGTCTGTTATAGTTTCTGCGGGATATCATATGCTGCCTCCCTTTTTTTAGCAAAAAAACTATTTTCTTTTATTTGATCTATTGAAGTTCAAAGTTCATAGTCCTGGCAAATGATAAACAAATATGGTGATAATGTATCTCCTTGCAAAACTCCAGCAACAATATCAAAGAAGTCTGTGTTTCTATCAGGTGAGCGAACCATTGCTTTTGTGTTTTTGTAAAGCATCATTATGGCAGTAACAGTTTCTTTTGGGTGACTATATGGAAGTAGTATTTACTCCATCTTCTCTCTGTGTATGGAATCAAATTTCTTGAAGGAATCTACAAACAATAGCGTTGCCTCCAGATATTTTGCCCATACTCCTTCAATAATTTAACAGATTGTCAGAATCTGTGAAGTTATGGATCAATATCTCAAAAAACCATTTTGATTTTTCCTAAGATTTTTCTAGATTTCAGGTTTAATATGTTTGAGAAGCAGAGCATAATAAATTTTAGCAATAAGAGTAATGAATCTGTTGTTCTTAATGATTCCGAGGTTCCCCTTCTTGGAGAAGGGGAGGATGCAGCCTTTTGTCCATTTCTCTATTGTATTTGGTTTATAGACAGTGTTGCATAATCAAAGATATACATCCTCAAATTCCTTAGTCTTCCATACTTCTAAAGGTAGTTCATTGAAGCCTGAAGCTTTTCTGCTTTTAATTTTTGTCAGAATTACATTAAGTTCTTTCTCCATAAACTGTCCTTGTTTGATGTCTAGTTGGCTATTAATAGTTTTTGGGATAGGTTTATCAGTGACTTTAGAGGAGTTTTCAAGCAGATTCTCGAAATGTTCTTTCCACTTTTGTATTCATTCTTCTTGGCTGGCAGCTTTTAGTTTTGCTCTCGAGAAGCTCTTTTTTTGTTCATTGCGTTTACTGTGCCATGCTATTCATAATTGTCTATCTTCTGCCATGCTATTCATGATTGTCTATCTTCTACCAAGTTTCTTCTTTTATTGATCAGACCTTGAATGTATTCTTGTTGTTCTTTATGTTATGTGTTAATTCTTTCTGGGCTTTCTTAACTTTCTGTGTATTGGCATTTGTTGGGTTTCTTTTATTACATAAGGATGCTATTTTCATGTTATCTTGCTTTTTCCAAACTACTAGTGACTCTCATGGAACTCTACTTTTGGCTCTTGGTTTGCTTGGTATGCACTCTGCTGCTGCTGCTGCTGCTGCTGCTATGATGAATTTGAAGTTGATGAAGTTTTCATTTTCATCATTCAGAGTATGTTTTAGATATCTCCTGAAGAATATTGAATTCAGTTCTTACTGTTAGCCTCTATTTATTGCTAATATCTCTGTTGGTAACTGAGGACTAGTCATTACATATGGTTTTCTCTCTTTGTTATTTCCACATAAATTGAGGCATATCTTTGCAGTAACAAAGATACTTCTTCAAAAGAAGAGCCTGCCTCACAGTTCACAGCACTATTTATCCACTTGTGTTATCTAATAGTCTAACGTAAAGTTGGATGGGTTTCGATCCCGGCTTCGAGCGTCCTACGTGTCTAGCCACACTGAAGAGTTCTGATAGAATAAAACTGTCTGTGGATGACAAAATATATATATATATATATATATATATATATATATATATATATATATATATATATATATATATGGAGTTAAAAGACTCCAGTTTAATAACAGAGTCATGTTTAGATGCATATATGTTTATATATATATTTATATTTTAGAATAAGAAGGTCCATGAAGAGATTTGTATTTTTGAGTTTTTTGGGTTTTTTTTATTTAAAATACAAATCTCTTTGAGGATCTTCTTATTTTGAAATATATCTTTATTCTTTCTTTGGACCTACAAAAAACATATTTATATATATATATTTATATATAAATATACATATGTATATATATGTATATATATATTATTATATATTTCTGTTTATATATGTATATATTTATATATATGTTTATATATGTATATATTTATGTATATGTTTATCTATATATATTTATATAAGTATGTTTATATATATATATATATATATATATATATATATATATATATATATATATATATATATATATATGATAGTAAAAAACTCAACTAACCATCATATGGTGATTATAAATTTATTTTAGCTGGCCACTCATAACATATATTCACACATTTATATATATATATTTATATATACAAGTTTATATATATGTACACATGTTTACATATATTTATATATATGTGTTTATATATAAACACCCCCCCATATATATATATATATATATATATATATAGGAGGAGAGTGAGAGAGAGAGAGAGAGAGAGAGAGAGAGTTCACTTTTGGACTAATACCTTTGGGAAAGGAACTAACTTCTTTTATCCCCTCAGTTATGTGTTAAATAGTAACTCTACTGTTTTATAAGGATGGCTTTGGCTTTGAATAACCCACAAAGATTGATATGCCATTAAACAAAGAAACCAAACCATATATATATTTTTATGTGCAAACTAATGGTGAGCTTATCTGAAAAAACAATCCACTAAAAATTAAAAGTGAGTAAACATGTCAAAATTAATGTTTATTTTATAAAAAGAAAAATAAATAAAAAGGAAAAAAGCGAAAAAAAGAAAAAAAGGAACGTTATTCAACCCCATTTGTTTGATACAGAGAAAACATTTTAACACCCAGTAGTCTTGGGGTTTGTTTTTTTTGGTGGGGGGGGGGTCATAAAAACTAAAACTAATTTTATGAAATAAGACACCAACACATATCTTTCTCTCTATAGACTTCTCGTAAATTTCAAGACTTTTATTTTATTTTACGGTCGCTAGTTTTAGCAAATTAGTCTTACTATGAATTGAATGTTAAGCAATTATTCAGAGTTTAAAATTAGACAACGTCTTTAATTATGAGCAACTGCCATTGACAACTCGTTCACGGAAGAGTGTTTCAGCTGTCAGTATTGTCTCCTAAAGTAATACTAATAACCAATTTAAAATAATCAATTAATTCAATTAATATAAAAAATAGATATATATACTTCTCGGTCGAGCTTCTTTTTTTTTCTTCTTGTTTGTTCGATAAACGTACCGACTGATTTAAAAGGAACAGATGATTTTATCGGACGAGCAACGGCTGCACCCCTTGCTGAGCCATCATAGTAGTAGTGAGGAATATCGATTTGTGGAACTTTTTAATAAGAAGTGATTTTCACAAGAATGAATCGCAAAACAGGCCATGGAATTCAGGGCATGCCGAGAAAGAAATAAATGAGATTGTGTACTCTCTTTCTCTCTCTCTCTCTCTCTCTCTCTCTCTCTCTCTCTCTCGTTTTTATTTGCTTCTTTTTCAAGCCAGCTTCCTTTCTCTTTACTCATCACCCCCCCTTTCCTTTACTCATTTTTCTGTAAAACCAATTAAAAAAAAAAAGAAAAGAAAGAAAAAATTTTGCAATATACTGAAATATAAACGTAAACGATATTATTACCGAAAGGTGCCTTCTTTAAAAAAAAAAAAAAATGGCAATAAATTCCTAGTTTAATCACGCGGTAAAAATAACTTGAAATTAAAACAAAATCTTATTCTAGCCCCTTTTTTTTCAAATGAATATCTAGTATATCTTTAAAATTAAACTCAGTAATAGTCGAAGAATCTGAAGAGACAAAAAAGGGCCATTTTTTTAAGGGAATAATAAAGTCTAACGTTTTATTTTTACCCGCATTTCCATCAATTTGGGCGATGACTGATTTTTGTCGGATAAAGTAAATTTGGAACAATAAAGTATTAAATAAAATAGTGAATTCGATCCTAAAGGCCTCACTATTATCTCCCTATGCCAGACTATAAAGCTAAAACTAATTTTACACATTTTTTTCCGACGAGTATCTTCATCTTTGTTATTTTTATCACAATTTGGCCAATCTGTTCTTCGGTCATCCTCATTAACATCAAAAAATCTATAAGTGAACGTGCTTGCCCGAAGATGTTTGGAGTATTTATTTTTATTTTTAAAGTTAGTTCAGTATTAGATGGCCGAAAAAGTGGATATGAAGATTATGTTGCGTCATTTTTCCTTACTTTTAAATGAAATTTTAAAATTGAAAAAAATATATTTCAGAACTTCAAAAATTTATTCACAGACAAGACTAAAGTTTGCGTAAAAAATAAATGTATTAAATAAACTTTTAAAATCAAAATCAGTTCGACAGAGAAATTAATTTCTTTATCAAATTATGGTGATTTTTAGCTATTTATGTAGTCATAAGAAGAAAAGAAAAAAAAAGGAAAAGATTTTGAATAGAAAGATTGTGCTGCGCCAGCCTTTAAAGTAAAAAGGACACAGCTGCTTTGATATTGTCACGATTTGATTTTTTTTTTATACACAATGCACAATCATTACACAAATATTTCGGAAAGCTTACACATGTCTTCATAACACAGAGGAAGGTGTGTGTGTGTGTGTGTGTGTGTGTGTGTGTGTGTGTGTGTGTGTGTCTGTGTGTGTGTGTGTGTCTGTGTGTGTGTGTGTGTGTGTGTGTCTGTCTGTGTGTCTATGTGCTATGCAGTGATTAGAGGCGTGGATATGGGTAGCGTATTTTCTATTAGAGCGAGAGGTCGGTGTTCAATCCTGGATATAAGCCTGGATTTTCCTTGCAGATGATTTTCGAAATAAACAGACAGGCTCTCTCCACTTAGAAAACTGATGCATTACAATCTTCCAACTCCAATTAATTTATTTAGCTTGAATAACAAAAATATTGTCTTAAATGCGCGCGCGTGTGTATGTGTGTGTGTGTGTGTTAAACATTTCTCTCTATGCATAATGGCGGAAAAAATGTCAGTGGATGGTTAAACCATATTGCGGTAGTAAAAGTATTTTAAAATAAATATTTATACATTTTTGGGCCTTTGTCAGTCTGTAAAAAACAAACTAGTTGTTAGAATAAGTGTTTGAGGATAAGTCTCTCTCTCTATATATATATGTGTGTGTGTGTGTGTGTGTGTGTGTGTGTGTGTGTTAAGGTTAAGAATTAAATCGCGTAATAATGTGCGACTGTTTGCCTCAACAAAATATCATTATAACGCGATAAAAAAAATAAAAAGTTGAATATACTCACAACTTACAAAACTAAAATATATATAAAAAATAATTTTAATACGATAACTCAATTTTTATTTATTTATTTATTTATTTATTCTTCTGTTATTTACACAACAGAACGCTTGTCCAGAAGTATGGGCACCCAGTTAGGATCGAACTCAGTAATAATGGTCTAACTATTGGCATTAATACTCAGTGCGACACCTTATTTTTTAGTGTTGTTGAGGAATTTTTCCATTTATTATTTATCATTACATTAATAAAAAAATTGAAATCAGAAAAAAATGGAAAAGAAAGGTGACGTTATTATTTTTTTTTTTCTGGTGATTGTGTCTTTCTTTGTAAGTTCATTCTTTCTAATTGCATTTAAACCTGGAATCCAACAAGGGCGCCTCATGGTGTAATGATTAGCAAGAAGCAGGCTTGACTAGCAGGTCATTGTTAGTGCATTCCATTCTCACAGGGTGCCCCATACTTTTAGCCTTGTGCTAAACTAACCTAAGCTATACTTAAAATGGCTTATTTCACAATATTCCAACCTTTTATACACTGGAATGTGGTCTTTGAGGTGTAAGGGTAAGCATGAATTTCCAAGAACTGTCGATTATTTATTCTCTCCTTTCCACAGATTTTAGTAGCATCTGTGGAGTCTGTCGTACCCTTCAGAATCTCGACCTTTCTTTTCATGGCCATTACTCTACTCAGACTGAGCCGACAAACTTTGATATGATTGTCTGAATGGTTTCAACGACGGAAAAGTTTTATGACCAAATTTCTTTCGTTTTCGCCTCATGTCCACAAACCATATGGTAACCACTTGTTCGTGGTGTTTTTGTCCTCTTGTGACAGCTGATTCTGTTACACACCTTTTTTGCGTATGTATGTGGGAGGGGGGCTATATTGTCGACAGGAGTCTACTTTGAACTAATATTAACATCTAAGCGGATATCTTCGGTTTTAGCGACCGGAACAAATTTCTCATTCCAACTGCTGGATTATTTCTCTTCTTATATGAATTCGGTAATTTTTCCTTCTGAAAACCTATGACTACTCACTGAATGAAAAAAAAATCACCAAAACTCAGGGAATTATCCGATTTTAATGAAATTTTCGGTGTTCATTTATTAACGAATGAATTTTATTATGCATTAATTATTTTATCTAAAAACCATCTGATTTTTTTTTCAAGTCATTAAACTTTACCCTCCCCACACACACATACACACGTGTATGGCGCTAGTAAATCGGTAGGGATATAGGATATAGCATATACTTTCTGTATATTATAAAAGACAAAAATCTGAAGGTGTGCATAATTTTTTTTTAAATTGATTAATTAATAATTGTTGGAAGAAAATTGTACCCCACATTTGAATATCAAATTTTTAGAATTTTAAAAATGTTTTGAGAACTTTTAATACTATGATTTAATAGAAAATATATCATTTTCTTTTAGATTATCAAGAAAATAATTCTCTGTCGATATTTGTTCTGTTTAAAAGAGGGGGGTCTTAAATTTGCTTTCGATTTTGACTTAACAGGCTAAATCTAATATCTTATGAAATAAAGAATATTTTACTAATAGAAATTTTTAAGATGAAAAAAGTTCAACGAAAAAAAAATATGGAAACCTACAGCAACAATAATTTGTTAATCAGTTTCAAGTTTTGTCCCAAGTATTCTAGTTAAAATTTTCTATTTTTAGTATGCTTTGCTGTAACTTTCAGTTTCATTTACACGTCATATTTTGAAAGATTCTTGTATTTTGGCTGCTTCTTTTTTTAAAAATACGTCGAAGAGTTAAAATTATTTCTTTTCAAACATTCATTTTTGATTCAAATTAATTTAATATCTTTTAAATTTCAACAAAATTTCAGCTAAGTAAGCATTTTGAGGGGGTTATTAAAACTACTTAATTGTAATGTTAACATACATAAAACCTTTACAATTTAAGTAAATTATCTGTTTATTCTCAGAAAAGATTTTAAAAATGTATGGAAAAATGTAAATCTTAAAATTAGGAAATTACAAGATGCTAAAAATGAGTTTTAGAGGCAATGAATGATTTGTAGATTATTGCTAAGTAAAACACTAAATATTAAAAAAGGCAATTCAAATGTATTATTATTTCACTATTTTAATAATCAATTGATAACAGATTAAAATAGTTATTTCATCGAGTTTCCTAAATTGCACATAAAAAAACGCATTAACATGCTTAATTTCCTTTTTCAAGTTAAAATACTAAAAACAAATTATTGCTGGTTCAATTTTCTATACTTGAAAAAAAAAAAATTTTATTTTATTTTGCTTATTTATTTATTCATTTATTGTGGTTGGTTTTCCGTACTAATATTTTTTTAGCGGGAAACTAACACGCGAATTTCTATTCTTAACTTACGCAGAAAGTCTCCAGTCATTAATTTTGACTAACTATTTGGATTTAAATACCATAGTAAGTGATGTAGTTATCAACGTGTGAGTAATATTTTTTTATAAATCAGTTCATTAATGTTTCTAATTACTGATTTCATTCAAAAATTTTTTAAAGTATTTAAAAATTTTAAAGATATTTTCAATTGACGTAACCTCCAGTTGGTTAAATCTGTCAACTTTTCGTGAATTTAAATGTTTAGAATGTATGAAAAATTAATAAGATTGGTAATGCTATTTCCCTTTTGGTATTGATAATTATGATGTTACTATCTTTCAAATAAAAGTAAATTTTAACTTTAAATAATAACTTTATTTTTAATTCGTTTGAACGAAAAAACTGAATTCTTATTATTACCTAATGTGTGTGTGTGTGTGTGTGTGTGTGTGTGTGTGTGTGTGTGTGTGTGTGTGTGTGTGTGTGTGTGAATGCCTACAGAATCAGATAAAATCTACCTAGGTTTCTCCTAATATCAGCATAAATCAGGATAATTCTGGCCAAAGAAGAGTTGGACCAAAACTACTGCTAATATCAGTTTGTGCAATATATTTTTATTTGCAAATTGTACCATCTAGGTCTTTTTCACACCATCAGAATCAAATACTTGGTATAAAAATGAAATAAAATATGTGTATGTATATGTACACATATATTTGTGTGTATATGTGTGTGTGTACATATATCTATGTGTGTATATGTGTACATATGTATGTGTGTACATATATATATGTGTGTGTGTGTGTGTGTATGTGTGTGTACATATATCTATGTGTGTATATGTGTACATATGTGCGTGTGTACATATATATATATATATATATGTGTGTGTGTGTGTAATTGGGCAGCAGTCTTTCATTTGAGCATAATTGATTAAATAATAAAGGCCTATTTTGTCTATATGATTTTATTAAGATCCTTTCAAGTTTCCTGATAAGTGTCTTGGTTTCAGGTTGGAATTAGTGGATGAATTTACCAAAATTAATACCATTTTGATTTTTAAATTCCTCACCGCCTCAGTTTTATCCAACTTTGTCTTCATGTAATTTTGTAATGTTATAAAAAAAAAAAAATTAAAAAATAAATCTTTAAAAACACTCCTTATCCATGCAAACAACTCTTGATGATGGCCTATGAAAGGTCCGAAAGCACTCGGGACAATTTTGGTAAATTCATCCACCAATTCCCACCTGAAACCAAGACACTTATCAGGAAACTTGAAAGGATCTTAATAAGATTATGTAAACAAAATGTATCTTTATCATTTAATATATATATCATCATCATGTCGTGCCGCTAGCACGGATACCCTGACCCTCTCTCGCCACTTTTCCCTATCGTTCATCGCCTCTGGCAGGTCTTCAGGGCTACATCCCGAATCCTCACAGAGCTGCTGTATGTATGTTCGTGCTGGTCGTCCTGATTTTGCTCGGCCATATGTGGGGGTTCATAGGAGTACATCACTTATGAGCTCGTCCCTGCTTCTCCAGCAGTGTCCTGCGTGTCTGGTTCGTCTAACTTGGATAGTTTTCGTGATGGGAGGCAGGTGGCCGTACGTATGTGTCTTCATGTATATTTATATATATATATAGAGAGAGAGAAAAATTAAAAAAACAAGGTAACCCAAAAAGAGAATAGAGATAAAGAAAGTCAACTTTATAATGTTTCGGTTCTAATGAACCATCATCAGGACTAGGAAAGGATTATATCAAGTGACGTCAAATCACCGATGGATGTGTCAAAGCCTTCATTGGAGAAGAACAGTAATCGTCCTATTTAACCCAGCCTGGGAGGGTAATGGGGTTCACTCCTATCCCAAGGGCTTTAGTCCAAAAGCGAACGTAATAGTTTAAATAGTTTAGTTAGAACTCGCTTACTTTGAGGCCGCAGTTTCTTTCTCTCGCTCTCTCTCTCTCTCTATATATATATATATATAGAGAGAGAGAGAGAAACCGTAGTCGAGAGCGATCCGAAGGCTCCTTTTTCAATAGCTACTGAGGTGTAGGGGAGGGCGCTACACCTTTCTTTGGATTGCTCCTTTTTACCCTTGATACTTACCTTCAAGTGCTGGGTATTAAACCAGGAGGTATCAGGTAGCATTTTTTGAGTCTTTGCTGTGACTCGTCCTTTGATTGTCCCACTATATATATATATGTGTGTGTGTGTGTGTGTGTGTGTGTGTGTGTGTGTGACCTTGCCTCATGTTCTGATTTTATGATGCAAATATTGAAATACTGCAAAAAATATTAATGAAATACAAATGATATATCCCCAAAACTATTTCCATCTAATATGAAGAAGTGTGTAATAATAGTAAAATCTTCTTCGAATATTAAACGTTAAATAAAAGATGTTTTCCCTATTTCTATAACCTTATTCCATTGACTTCAAATATTAGTTGAAAAATATTCTAAACTATATAAATAAGTGTGATTGTTTTTTGAACTTTTCAACCTAAAGGTAACATGATTCTATTTTAAATTAAATAAAATTCATCTCATTACGGATGTTATTTTTCACTCTGTTTCTGATGCGATACTTTTCCAATCCAATTGAAGTAAGTTTAAGGTTTTTCACATTGGATTTGTTTTTTGTTTTACAAATTTTAAAAATTAATCAGAACATGAGTCATGGTAAAAAAATTGAAATCTAAGAACGACAATCCAAGCAAAATTTGTTCCAGTTGCTCAAAGCGATCGAAAAGCTGTCTTATTTTCTTTCGAATTTTAACCGAAATATTTTTTTTTTCAAAGATTTAATACACATATTTTTATATATTTGTTAAATTAAACACGTTGGTTCCAGTTTTGTTAGTAAGAAGGCTAACAATAAAATAATTGTCCACTAAAATCTCTTGGCAATTAACCGTTGTCTTGTTTTAAGATGTTCATGTTTACATAAAAATACTACCCCCACCATAAAAAATAATGCACTTCTGATCTTGATTGGCCCCATCTAAAAATATTTTATAAATTCAATGCTTCATTTAAAACTAGAGGAAAACAATATTTTTCAAATTTGACTCATTTTTCAATTAGGGAATTTCTTTTACTCTTCTGAACAAAATGGAAAGGCATAAAAAATTATATTTGAAAAATGTTGTCTTTTTTTTAGACTGGACGCATCGGGAATAGCAGTACCAAATCTATCTATCTCTCTCTCTCTCTCTCTCTCTCTCTCTCTCTCTATATATATATATATATATATATATATATATATATATATATATATATATGAACAAAAAAAAACTAATTTTAACCAAGTCCAATGTGTTGTATTTTTAACTAAGAAAATTAAATCCTAAAACAATACATTTATTCATCTTAAAACACCTTACTACACAAGAGTCTTCATCTTCCATCAATAGTTTTCTTTTCTATTAATTTTATTTTAAGGTTGGTTTAGTCTGGTACAAGGTCACGAGTATGGGGCACCCAGCAAGAATCAATCGAATTACATGATAGTAATGATTTCAAGCTTGACTGCAAACAATTACGCTATATAGTACTATTCTCTAGCATGTTACTACATGCATATGTAAACTAAAGATAAATCTTTATATTCAATTATTTATGGAACATTTATTTATATGTAAATGTAATAAAAAATTAAGTTGATGATATTAATATTAGCAGATAAGTATATATATATATATATATATATATATATATATATATATATATATATATATATAAACCGACGACAGACAAGGATTTAGAGTAAAATTTTCATTAGCTAATATAGAAATTTAACACCAAATCCCTGTCCGTTTTAAATATGCCTACAAGAAACCTGCTGTTTAGACACACACACACACACACACACTTATAATATTTGTAGCTCCTACAAGTCGGATACTTTTTTAAAAAGTAAGGTGAACCCTAATTTTCACTTCTACTAAACTTTTAGAGTTCATTATTTTAATATTTCTTAAGCTTTATATCTGGTATGTTATTTTAGCATCAAGCACTTATCTTATTGCAAAACTTTTCTTATTTTATTGTGTGTGTGTGTGTGTGTGAGAGAGAGAGAGAGAGAGAGAGAGAGAGAGAGAGAGAGAGAGAGAGTCCCGGTCCCATTCTGTTCATCTACTGAGATGCCCACAAAGAATAATCATGTGTTTTTTCCTTTATTCTTAATTTGTATATTTCTTGGTTTCGGTATAACGTGAAAAAAAGAAAAGAAAAATAACTAATGTATTCTTTTAACAAAAAATTAAATCACATTTTTTATGTTTTAATAATGATGGAAGATGTTAGTTGCCAATAGATTTAATCAAGCTCCTTTATTAAACTCAGAGCTTGTAATAACGTATTAAATCATTCGTAAAGTAATATCATATTTTCCAGAAATAAACACTGTAATTACAATTTAAGTTAAATTTTATTCAATGATATAATTGTCGTTATTAGCAGATTAGACAAACTGTCATTTCCTATTAATTAAATATTGTTGTTCGTTGATGAAAAGAATACATGTGAATTGAGAACTTTCTTTCAAAGAATTATTTGAACAATTGAATTCCTTGCTGTTGTTCACATGACTTTTCGACCGGCATATTTTTTGCTCTACTTCTGGCCTAATATGCATCTCCGTAAAAGAGATTCTAGTTCAGATATCTGGTGCTAAATAAAAACATTTAGCATTTTTAGATATATCTTTCATAAATAACGGACTTCACAAATTAAACTTTGTAATTGTCATTACTTCAGAATAAATTTCTATGAAAAATGATTCGAAAACATTTTTAAAAAATAAAATGATAAAATTGAAATAAAAAAAATTGTTTTTACACAGTTTTCTACTTTGTGCTGCTGAAAAAAATTACTAAAGCAAAAGTATCTTTACTAATGAAGATGTATATTATACGTAAAGAAAACCGGAGAATGTGTCTGACGAAAAGTTGTGTAAACAAGAGTCCAATTGTCTGAATGATTTTTAATGTCAATGACATCTCTCAAAGAGACATCACCATTATTTCTAAATATCCTGGCATTCTGAAAATGTGATAATACAATAAAACCAGATCTATATTAAGGATTAGATGCAAACTTTCTTTTTGTATACTTTTTCTGTTTAAAGTAGCACTTTTGGAGGTGGGTAACAAATCTAACTCTTGAGTCTTTGATAAACCCCTTTTTTCTAGGAACAAGTATGTGGTGAAGTCGACCCTAGTTGTCTCCCCCTGGATCACCCACTATGAATACTAAAAGAATCTCCACCTTAACTGGACCATATTTTGAACGAAGCTTAATTATAACAATTACTGTGTTCGTCTTTGATTACACAGTGAACGATTTCTGTCATGTGTAGAACTTTACTCTGGATAAAGTCTTTGTTTGGCTATGGGATCATTTTTTTATACTGTTTGATAAACATTACTTTGTGTTTCTATTTTTCTAGATAAAATTCTCATCTCCGGTACAGTGGCATATCTACAGAATGGCAGGTTGGGCACTTGCCCTGGGCGTCAATGAGAAATACTAGTAAGTCGTAGGACAATTTATCTGCGTAAATTTGCTTGCTGTTCACATAATGCGAACCCTGGCAGTTTCCATTGCTCGCTGTGAGAGATCATTTTGCAAGTTAAAACTAATTCTTTTGTATATGAGGGTCCCCAAGACAGACTGTGATTTTGTTCTACTAAATGCAGAAAGAGAAGAAACAGAAATAAATAAATTAAAAAAACAACAACTGACTACATCATCGACCAATTTGTATCAGTGAAAAGTGTAATTGAAAGGTGTAATTGTCAGTAGTGCCATAATGTGTTAATTAAAAGTTTAATAAAATTAATTTGTAATTTTGAGTTGATTTTATGGTAAAGTTATAAAAAAAGGGGGGAGAGGGAGGGGAGTTCAGATTTAGGAGCGCAATTCCAGTGCGCGTCATAGACACTATTTTCCGTCGATATACCACTGTCTAGGAGATAATTGTTTTTAAGGGGGAGAAGTTTTCAATCCTGATCATGCAACTTATAATCGCATGTTGTATTGAAATTCTTTGGTGAGAGTTCATAATCATCATCTTCGTCGGGTATTAAAATTTCCTCCTTTGTTTTCTTTACAGTCTGCTCGAGATGATCCTGTGTCGTTGATATCTTGTGTTTTTTTGCTAACGATTTGTTTTTTTTATGAGTATCTTCTTCCATAGATTCCTTCAAATGATCATTATCCGAATCTCTCGGTCTATCTGCGGAGACCGGCTCTTCAGAAAACATCCAGTCACCTTTTTTAAATTTGTTTAATAACTGCTGGCATTTACGCACAGTCACTGCACCTGGGTATGCGGCACAAATATTCTTTTTTGCCTGTAAGGCATTACTGCCTTTACGAAATTCATAGAGCATGCAATGACGAATATGATACTCATCATAGTCTTTGTCTCCCATGCTGTTAAATGTTATTAAGCTATAAAAATGACGTACTGAATGGTGCAGCCATAGAACATATGTTAAATCTAGACTAGGTTTACTTTGTTGTAACTTTCGTTTTCGCAAATGTTTATTTGGTTTAATTCCAAATTGGAATATTCAAAATGCGATATCACTTTCCGAACAACCTAATATTAGAATTTACACACACACACACACACACACATTTTGGAGGAATAAATTTATCCGACAAGAAACAGACACTCATGCGCATAAAAGTACGAAACAAAGAATCCGAAAAATAAAATAGCTTTGCTGAGTAGGTATGTTTTCAATTTAAGAAATTAAAACTTAAATTTTTTTTTTCACCTTTAGAATTAGAAATATCTGAAAGCACTTAATATTTTTTAAAATTACGAAATTAAACTTCATTAAAAAAAAAAACACTATTAAAAAAAACAACTAATTTGTTTCCCCAATGGCCAGTTTCAATTATCCGTATTCTTCAGTTTATTGATTTTATTTCATGATTTTTTTTCCCTTCTTATATTATTATGTATCATAATGTAAAAATGATGAAATACTTTATAAACTCTACATTTAATATTTGTTTTGAGCCCCACCCCATAAAAATAAACAAATAAAAAAGCTTAAGTGCGAGAAGAAATAAAATACTATGGAAGGTCTTAGTTGCTAAAATTTTCATCTTGTCACTTTTGATATTAAGAGAAATAACTCTTAGGTATTTGAAGATAGAGATTTGCCTTAACAATTAACAGTGCAGAAAATGAAATTGATGAGCCAAGTTCAATTTCGAGCTGAGAAAGTGTTTGTGTTCACTTGCATTAACACCTATATGAAAGCTATGAACCCACTACTTCAAATAGGGATTTTTGAAGTTATAATTAATAAAGAAAAAGATCTAATTTTTACAAGTATTTTTCTTTCTTAGGGCATGCTAATATAGTTGTCAAAATAAAATCACACGTATTTTTTTTTAATTTAACCTTGTTAAATTTAAATATTCCTAATTTCATAAAAACAACAACAACAAAAAAAAAAAACAACAAAAAACAGAATAAACTCTTTTGTATAAGTGAACATTATATAAAATTGCTATTTTACTTTAATCCATATTCAAATAGTAAATTATCGGCAATACGTTTTCAAAAGTAAATCATTTTCTTCATAAATTATTTGCAATGCATCTTCATAGAACATTACTTACTGTGTATTTCTATAGTAAATTATTTACAATGTATTTCTATAGTAAATTATTTGCAATGCATCTTCATAGAACATCACTTACTGTGTATTTCTATAGTAAATAATTTACAATGTATTTCTATAGTAAATTATTTGCAAAGCAATTTCATAGAACATCATTTACTGTGTATTTCTATAGTAAATTATTTACAATGTATTTCTATAGTAAATTATTTGCAAAGCAATTTCATAGAACATCATTTACTGTGTATTTCTATAGTAAATAATTTACAATGTATTTCTATAGTAAATTATTTGCAAAGCAATTTCATAGAACATCATTTACTGTGTATTTCTATAGTAAATAATTTACAATGTATTTCTATAGTAAATTATTTGCAAAGCAATTTCATAGAACATCATTTACTGTGTATTTCTATAGTAAATTATTTACAATGTATTTCTATAGTAAATTATTTGCATTGCAATTTCATTGTAAATCATTTACTTCAGTGAATGTAAATTGTAGAATTCTATCAATCTCAAAATTCTGACGTGAACATTCACTGGTATGCAAAATATCTGAACTTTTTTTTATAAAGAAAAGCAATGAAAAAAATTTTTTAAATTTTCAACAGAATTTTTTATATAAAAATTTTATTGACAAATTACACGATTTTTGCATAAAAATAAAGAAAAAAGGCTACAAAAAAATTGCAACTCTTTTTTTTTTTTAAGTACCATGAATTGATAGAAAAACAATGAATTGATAGAAAAACAAATGGCTAATAAAAAGGAGTCATACATTTTGATTAAATGTTGAACTTAAAGACGACATGATTTATACATGAAGAATGGATTGATCGTAAGTGAGAATAAACAGTTTGGATCATGTTAAAAATTGTCTGAAATAGAAAAAGGTTATATTATTTTCCCATAAACTTTCTCAGGTCTTTGGGTCACCATACAGAGCAATTTCCCTTCATGGCATCACTCAGAGCAATGAAAAGGTTACTTGACATTGCATATCTCCTCTCCAAATAATGCACCTGGACCCACCTAAAAAAAAAGCCTTGGGCCACACTCGTCTGGTTGGTGGGACGGTCGACAAATTCCTCTCCAAATAATGTGTCAAGTTTTACTAGGATACATAAGACCACTAACAACTTAAATAGTAAAATTAAGAATTCACACATACACTGAGATAATCAATGAATAAATACCTCCCAAACAATTTTGAAAATAAGTTAATTTTCTTCAAAACCAAAGATACCAGAAACTTACTATTTTTAATGAAAATTAGAATGGATGTTATTTGATATCATTTATTATCAGATTCTACAGATAAAATGTTTTGATTAGATTTAGAATATATTAAAAATATATTTGGTAGCAGTACTTTTAACTTCACCAATACCAAAGATTCAGAAAAACGAATAGTAATTAGGGATAAAATGTTTTGATTAAATTTTGGTTGGATTAAAAAATATATATGGATTGAAAAAAAGGGGGGGAAAAAGTAGATCATATGACAATTTTATTATTGATGGGAGATAACTCTTTAATGACTGAATATCAAAATATTTTCTTTACATATTTTTCAAGTGCATGTTTTATGATGTCGCCATCTTTCATATATAATGATAAGCTTATATTTTTCATTGGAATATATGATATACATAAAGTTAGGAAAAAGATTTCTGTGCTCTATCTATTTATATTATATTACTGGGTTTTTTTTCTGTGTGAGTGAGAGAGAGATTGATTCTATCCTGTTAAAATGAAGTTTTCTACAATGTTTCGTTATTTTTCCTTAATGAAATATCATTTTTCTCAAAGTAGTTTTTGATAATATCAAAATTAGAACTGGATCTACCAATTACTGCAAAAGAACAACCCTTAAATCTACAATCCAGCATTTTGTCAACTGAGCTATTTCTGCTGATGCCAAAAAGATTCATAATTATGTTTGTGGTTCTAATTGGTTGGGTTTTATGGCATATCAACCTGTGGTGGTTATTTAATACCAAATCCTGTTTATGCATATGTATATTAAATGTAAACAAATAGTTTGTTGATAATATTTTCAAACAAATCAGAGCTCATTTGTTTGCACAGTTAAATGGTTTCAAGTATTCCTATCCAACACTAATAATTCTATTCACTATTGATTAATCTTTTGTTTGCCCACAGATAGTTTCAAATATTGCTGTATAACACTAACAATTTAATTTAACATCAGTCATTTGTTTGCACTCAGCTAAGGGGATGTACAGATGATTTGTAAGTGAATTGTTTGTTGGTAATTTCATTTTTAAATGAGTTAGAACTAATTTGTTTGCACACAGTTAAATGGTTTCATTTATTGCTATCTAACGCTAATAATTCTATTCAACACAATTCATTCATTTGCACAATCTAATGGTTTCAAGTATTGTTATGTAATACCATCAATTTAATACAGGGTGGAACGATAAAATTGTCACCCTAGAAAAGACAACATGATTCCATTTTCATTTAATGAAAACCAGTTTTTTTTTTTGTTGCAGACCATCTACTAGTTGGCCAGTTGTGTACAAATCCCAAGAGCAATAGGAGCCTTCTATCATGTCTGAAAGTGACACAATGTTCAACGAGCGAGATCAGAGATGCGCCGCTGTACACCTCATACTCTCTATTGATCCATGATATGACAACAGGACCATTGCCAGCACCCTCAAAATGCAAATCTGGATTGCCACGAATAACAGGAACGTTCCCATAGTGATGAAAACAAAGTTTCCGGGTAGGATTATGGTCTTTGGTGTGGTTTCAAGTGAGGGCCACATCATGCCACCTCACATCTTCAAAGTCGGCTTGAAAGTCAACACCAAAGTGTACCTGGATGTGCTGAAGAGTGTGGTGATCCCCTGGTGCAATCAGGTGGCCGGTGGCAGACCCTGGTTGTGGCAGCAGGACTTGGCGCTGGCCCACAAGTCCAAAGAGACCCAGGCTTGGCTTCAGAAGGAGTGCTACGACTTTGTACCCTTCTCTTACTGGCCCCCCTCCTCCTCCAACCTGAACCCGCTGGACTACTTTGTTTGGTCATACGTTGAGAACATCACCAACATGACCTCCCACAACACCAAAGCCAGCCTTATCACCGCCATCCACTGAGTATTCGCCGAGCTACCGCCAGCACTTGTGGAAAAGGCATGCTCCCAGTTTTGGATCCATATCGAGGCAGTGATTGAGGCTGAAGGCGGCTACATTGAATAGATGTCAGATCTACTACATAATCAAGTTACCTGAATTGTTTTTTTCAATAAAAGTTTTAAAATAAAGCTGTAATGTTGTTTTCTTTAGGATGACAATTCTATCATTCCACCCTGTAGATGCACTCAGTTAAATGGTTTCAAGTATTCCCCATTAATAATTTCATTTACACACAGTTGAATAGTTCCATGTATTGCTATGTAATACCATTAATTCAATTTTTGTATACATTTAAAGGGTTTCAAGTATTGCTATTCAACATTACTCATTTGTTTGCACACAGTTAAATAGTTTCAAGTATGACTATGTAACATTAAGAATTCTATTTCACACCAGTTATTTGTTTGCACATAGTTAAATGGTCAGACAGTTCTATTTGACCCATAGATGGGACCCTATGAGGTACTACCACTTTTGGTCAGAGTGGACCTGGGAGTAATGGCAATGAAGGGGTACTCCACATTCCCCAAAACTCCAGGATTGAAGTCTTACCATCCGATGGTTTTGTGTCATATTCAGGACACTCATTGGGGAAGTCTTATCCTTTTGCAAAGATGCAGTTGCATATTCTACAGTCCCAGCTAACTGGACTGTATCTTTATGGTGAAATTTCGGGCAGTGTGTATATGTCAACGTAAAGTTGACTTGAGTAAAAAGTCCGACTGCCAGTATAGGACTGATGCAATATTTATATAACTTGGTGAAGATGGAATCGTCTTAACAGCTGGCCTTCCTCTCTACAGTCAAAACTTAACTTTTTTTTTTCTTTTTTCTTTTTTTTTGCGATTTATATCTTTAACTGCCTTCGTTTGGCAGCAGTCATATTGATACTACTGCTGTATGGATGCACTACTTAGATGCTAACTAAATGGCTGGAGAAGAAGCTAGACGGCAACTACACAAGAATGTTGCGAGCAATATTGAACAAGTCCTGGCAGCAACACCCAACAAGGCCCCAACTATACGGCCACCTGCCTCCCATCACGAAAACTATCCAAGTTAGACGAACCAGACATGCAGGTCACTGCTGGAGAAGCAGGGATGAGCTCATAAGTGATGTACTCCTATGGACCTCCACATATGGCCGGACAAAAGCAGGACGACCAGCATGAACATATATCCAGCAGCTATGTGAGGATACAGGTTGTGGTCCTGAAGACCTGCCAGAGGCGATGAACGATAGGGAGAAGTGGCGAGAGAGAGGGTCAGGAATATCTGTGCCTACTGCACAACATGATGATGATGATGATAATATCTTTAACTCATGAGTGTAACCTGATTGTAAAATAAAGGGAGATAAACAAATAAAAAAAATGCATCAAGATCTATAAAAAATATATAAAAAAAGATCTTGTATTAAAAAGGAAGTGTATAATTGGAAATGTGACAAAATTTGGTTTAAAACATTTCAGACAAAAAGAAAAATTTCAATTTTTAAAATTTAAGAAAGTCAGCTAATAATTTGATTTTCATCAAATACATGGTACTTATTTTCTGTGATTATTTTTATTTCTACATTCTAGATAAAAGCCAATTGTAATCCATTTTGATATTAGAGAGAAAGATAATTTTCTCAAAAGATATTTTTTGTTTTCATTTTTTTTTGTATAAAAAAAGAAATTTGTTTTCATGGAAAAACCATTTTAGTTTAAAGTACCCTGAAAATCAGGGATTGAAATGTTCCAATAAACCTTTTCACAAAAAAGAGAAAGGAAAACACTTGATCAAAAAATAAATGCAGGAAAAAATGGGTTCACTGATAGTTGATCTGAGTCACTAAGCAAAAACATATTGAAATTGTTATCAGTTATTGGAGATGTTACTAATATTTAGTGCTTGGAAGGATAGTCACATCCCAATTTATCAAGGTTCAATATTAGCATTAGTATATCGGTTGATGTACTAACACTGAATAAAAGATGAGATGAACTCATATTAATACGTAAGGCATCTAATATATACGTATATAAAAACATGAATGTTACAACATGTCCCATACAGATGAAATGTGTACATTGTTTCATGGAGGAAGTAGTGTAGAAAAAGAGG
>CAUZXS010004553.1:195000-196727 GCA_963585895.1 Sepioteuthis lessoniana | reverse complement strand
TTTTTCTTCTTTGCCTTTAGTTTCACTTTCTCCTATGCTCTTCTTTCGTCTATCTTTAATTGTCTCTCTCTCTGTCTATATAATATATATATATATATATATATATATATATATATATATATATATATATCTTTCATCCAACTTTCATTTGCACATTCTCTTTTCTTTTACTCTTCATCAGTCAAAATCTGTCTTTCATTTTCTCCCTCTCCCCCTCTCTCTCTCTCTCCTCTCTCTTCCTTATTTCTTATCTTACTTTCACTTTCACTTTTTCCTTTACTTTTTATTAGTCCCAATTTACCTTTCACTTTCTCTCTCTCTCTCTCTCTCTCTCTCTTTTATTGACTATCAATCAGTTACATTTACTTTTCCTTTCTCTCTGACTCTTGATTAGTTGCAATCTATCTTTCATTTTCTCTCACTCATTCTCTCCTTATTTTTCTTCCATATTTCCTCCCCATATTCAACTTTTCTTTCTATTTCTATTTCTTTTTAACTCTTCTTTAATTCTTCTTTAGTTTTAATCAATCTTTCACCTATTTTCTTTTTTGCTCCCTCTTTTTCTTCTTCTTTTACTTTCACTTTCTCTTTCTCTTTTACTTTTCCTTAGTCCCAATTTATCAATTGGCTTCTTCTTCTTCTTCTTCTTCTTCTTCTTCTTCTTCTTCTTCTTCTTCTTCTTCTTCTTCTTCTTCTTCTATTCATATTTTACTTTTTCTCTCCCTCTAATTTCCCAATAATTTTTCACTTTCTCTTCCTCTCCCTTATTTTCTATTTATTTTTCATTCTGTGTGTCTGTCTGTCTGTCTATCTGTCTCACTTATTTCCTACCTTCCCTTGATTTCTTTCTTTCTTTCTTTCTCTTTCTTTCTTTCTTTCTTTCTTTCTTTCTTTCTTCACTGCCTCTTTTTGTCTCATTTTCTTTATCTATTTTACAATTGGTTCTCTCACTTTCACTCTCTGTCTCCATTTTTGTCCCTCTTCTCTTCCCTGCTCTCCCTCTCTCTTACTCTTTTACTTTCTATCTATATTTCAATTACTCACTCTGTTTTCATCTTGAAACTTATTTTGCAATGACAAAAATAATGAAATAAATTGAACATTTAATTTGTTTATAGAAATTATTTTTGTTTTCAGTTTGACAAACTACAGCTAAAAGAGTAAATGTACATATAATCAATTTTATCATCTCTATTGTTATTTTCCCCACCCAACTACTCTTCTCTTTCTCTCTCTAAAAAAAAGAATCATAAATGCCATTTCAACATTTATATTACACAATCATCAAAAAAATATGAAAAAGCAATTAAAAAATAAAAATGCTGAAAATTTTAAAATCCATACTATAAGTATACAAGTTATTTTTTTAAAGTCAAGTAGGAAAATTTTAAATAAAAATTTACCTGAGAGAAAATATGAATGATATTGGCAAAAATTTCACTGGGATTATTACAATTAATTTTTTTTTTAAGCTGAGACATTTATATTCTTGAAAAGATTAAAAACGCAGTTGTTTAAAGGTCACAGTTCATATAAATACCCTTAGTGCCAAATCGTATTTCTTTATATATGTTTTGTGCTTTAAACTACACACACGCACACACACACACAAACACACACACACATATATATATATATATATATATATATATATATATATATATATATATATATATACATGTATTATCCAATTAAAAATCCTGAGGCTATGCTTATTCATTGCATAT
>CAUZXS010004553.1:77500-190000 GCA_963585895.1 Sepioteuthis lessoniana | reverse complement strand
CCTTCTACCCAATGCCCTTCTCTCTCTTACTCTCTTTCTTTACACCTCTCTCTCTCTCTCTCTCTCTTTCTTTTTCTTTCTCTCAGTCTCTCTCTCTCTTTCTTTCTCTTTCTTCTCTCTCTCTCTTTCTTTTTCTTTCTCTCAGTCTCTCTCTCTCTTTCTTTCTCTTTCTTCTCTCTCTCTCTCTCTTTCTTTTTCTTTCTCTCAGTCTCTCTCTCTCTTTCTTTCTCTTTCTTCTCTCTGTGTGTCTGTCTCTTTCTTTCTCTTTCTTCTCTCTCTCTCTCTCTCTCTATTTGATTTTTCTCTCCCTCTTTTCTGTTTCCCCTGAATTCTTTAATTTTCTAATTATCCAAACTCTTTTTTTTTCCTGACTTTCCTTCTCACACACTCCTTCTCTCTTTTCTCCCTCTTTCTTTACACCTCTCTCTCTCTCTCTCTCTTTCTTTTTCTTTCTCTCAGTCTCTCTCTCTCTTTCTTTCTCTTTCTTCTCTCTGTCTATCTGTCTCTTTCTTTCTCTTTCTTCTCTCTCTCTCTCTCTCTCTCTCTCTATTTGATTTTTCTCTCCCTCTTTTCTGTTTCCCCTGAATTCTTTAATTTTCTAATTATCCAAACTCTTTTTTTTTCTGACTTTCCTTCTCACACACTCCTTCTCTCTTTTCTCCCTCTTTCTTGTCTTCCTCCAATCTTCAATTTTTTTAATCTTTCCAAATATTCATTCATTTTCTTCTTTCTTTCCTACCATAAACACCTTTTTACACCTCTCTCTCTTTCTCTCTATCTCTATCTTTCTTTTTCTTTCTCTCAGTCTCTCTCTCTCTCTCTCTTTCTCTTTCTCTCAGTTTCTCTTTCTTCTCTCTCTCTCTCTCTCTCTCTCTCTCTCTCTCTCTCAATCTCTCTATCCATTTAATTTTTCTCTCCCTCTCTCCAGTTTCCTTGAACTCTTTAACTTTCTAATTTCCCAACTCTTCTTTTTTTCCTGACTTTCCTTCTCTCGCTGTATCCCTCTCTCTCTCTCTCTCTCTCTCTCTCTCTCTGTATTTATCGTATTCTCTTTCTTATTATTCTTTCTTTTTTTTTTACTTCTCCCTCTCCAAGCTTCACCTCATTTCTATTTACCTCTCTCTCTCTCTCTCCCTCTCACTCTTCCTCCTTCTCTCTCTCTCTCTTTCTCTCTCTATCCATTCAATTTTTCTCTCCCTCTCTTCTGTTTTCTTGAGTTCTTTAACTTTCTAATTTCCCAACTCTAGTTTTTTTCCTGACTTTCTTTTCCTTGCTACATCTCTCTCTCTCACTCTCTCTCTCTCTCATCTCTATATCTCTCTTACTTTCTCTTTTTTTTCTTCTCTCTCTCGTTCTGATTTCTCTCTCTCTCTCTCTCTCTCTCTCTCTCTCTCTCTCTCTCATCTCTATATCTCTCTTACTTTCTCTTTTTTTTCTTCTCTCTCTCGTTCTGATTTCTCTCTCTCTCTCTCTCTCTCTCTCTCTTACTCTCTCTTTTTAGCTTACTTTCTCTCTTATTGTTCTCTCTTTTTTTTACCTCTTCTTCTCCTAGCTTCACTTCACTTTATTCTTATTTACCTATTTCACACTCTCTCTCTCTGTCTTTCTCTCTGTCTTTGTCTCTGTCTCTCTCTTTTTCACTCTATTCATTTAATTTTTATTTACCTCTTTTCTGTTTCCCTAAATTCTTTAGTTTTCTCTTTTTCCAAACTCTCCTTTCATTATCTTAATTTACCTTCTCTCTATCTCTCTCTTTCTCTCCTTTCAAACTACAAATTTTTAGTTTTTCCAAATTTTTTTCTTTTACTTCTTCCTCTGTTACCTTCACGTAATTCCTTATCTCTCTCTCTCTCTCTCTCTCTCTCTCTCTCTCTCTCTCTCTCATCTCTATATCTCTCTTACTTTCTCTTTTTTTTCTTCTCTCTCTCGTTCTGATTTCTCTCTCTCTCTCTCTCTCTCTCATCTCTATATCTCTCTTACTTTCTCTTTTTTTCTTCTCTCTCTCGTTCTGATTTCTCTCTCTCTCTCTCTCTCTCTCTCTCTCTCTCTCTCTCTCTCTCTTTAATTACTCTCTCTCCACTTTTCTTTTACTCTGAATTCTTTAACATTCTAATTTATCCAACTCTTCTTTCTTTTTCCTGATTTTCCTTCTCTTGTATCTCTGTCTCTCTTATGTGGAATCTCATTCTATCTATCTATCTATCTATCTATCTATCTATCTTACTTTCCTCTTTTTCCTTTTGCCTCTTTCTCTCTAACCATCACCTTATTCCTCTTTATCTCTCTCTCTCTCTCTCTCTCTCTCTCTCTCTCTTTCGCTCTCTTTCACTCTCCATTTGATTTTTCTCTCCATTCTTGTTTACAGCAACCTGTTAGCTTTTGTAATTTTCCAAATCGTCTTTCTTTTTTGAGACTCTTACAGCATCTCTTTCTCTCATCTTGAATCTTATTTTATTTCCTTCTCTCTTTCTCTCTCTCTCTCTCCCTCTCTCACTCTCTCTCTCTTTCTCTCTCTCTCTCTTTCTCTTAACTTCTTTCCTATTTTTCCCTCTTTATTTTTACAACTTCCACTCCTACCTTTACCTCATCCTTCTTTATTTCTCTCTCTTTTTTCTCTATCTCGCTTTACCTCTCTCTCTCTCTCTCTCTCTCTCTCTCTCTCTCTCTCTCTCTCTCTCTCTCTCTCTCTCTCATTCTTACTTTCCTCATTTCTTTTTTCTTTCCCTTTTCCTCTTTCGCTAAATTATTTCCTTTTTTTCCATTTCCAAACTCTTCTTTCTTTTTCTCCTCTTTTCTGTTTTCCTGCTCTCAATTCTGCCCCTTTTTTTCTATTCTCTTTCTTCTGACTTTCCTTTACTCACTATATCTCTTTCTCTCTCATCTAAAATATCATTTTCTGCCACTACTCTCTCTCTCTCTCTCTCTCTCTCTCTATTTCTATTTCTATTTTATGTCCTTATCTTCTCGCTTTCCTTTTACTCTTTCCTCTTCCTTCTTCTAATTCCTCTCCTTCTCTATCTTTCTTCCACCTTGACCCTATCTGTCTTTAATCCTCTCTCCCTCTTTCATTCTCTCTCTCTCTCTCTCTCTCTTTCTCTCTTTCCTTCCTTCTTTCTCTTCCCATTTCTTGTTTTTTCTTTCCTTCTTTCCAGTTTCTCTCAGTATTTCAACTTTTTTTTGCTGTTTTTCAACTATTCTTTCTTTCCTGTTAAAACTTCTGCTTTTTCTCTATTTCCAATAAAATTTATTTCTTTCTCACACTCCCATTCGATATCTCTATCTCTATCACCTTCTTTCTTATTTTCTTTCTTTTTTCCCCTCCCTACACTTCTATCTCTCTTTCTTTCTCCTGTCTTGTATCTTACAACTTGAGTCTTCTCTCTCTCTCTCTCTCTCTCTCTCTCAAACTTCCTTTTCCTGTTTTAGCAATTCCTCCTCTGTTTTTACCTCTGTTACTTCCCTTTCACATTTTTTACCCTCTCTTCCTCACCTCTTTTTTCCTACTATGTAGTTCTCTCTCTCTCTCTCTCTGACACACTTTTTTCTCCCTTTTATTATTAATTCCTCTCAGTTTTTATCTTGGTTATTTCTCTTTGACTTTCTTTGCTCTTTTTTCCCCTCTTCATTGAACTCTCTCTCTCTCTCTCTCTCTCTCTCTCTCTCTTTCTGTCTCACTCACACACAATCCCTTTTCTTCCTTTTTATTAATTCCTTTCACCCTTTATCTCTGTCACTTCACTTTTCACTTTCTTTACTCTCTCTTTCCCACTTCACTACATACTCTCTCTCTCTCTCTCTCTCTCTTACTTTCTTTGCCTTTCATTATTAATTCCTCTCACTCTTAATTTCTTTTACTTCTTTTTCACTTTCTTTATCCTTTCTTTCCCACTTCACTATGTATGTATGTACATATGTGTTTCAGTGTGTGTGTATGTATGTGTGTGTGTGTGTGTGTGTGTGTGTGTGTGTATTTGCTTCGTGAATGCACAATTTTTGAATACAAATCCTGGAATTCAAAAAATCCGAGTTAATTGTTAATCCCTGGAGAAATCAATACTCTGTTTGCCTACACGGCAATGAATGGTTTTGAGTACATCTTCTGCAAGACAATTAATCTGGGTTACTGATTACCTTCCACAATGATCAATATTTCTTCCCTCAGTTAAATTAAAAATTTTTCCATCGTCTTTTAATTCCATTTTCACTTTACTGCTGCTGCTGCTACTTCTATTTTATCTCATCTTTTAATTTGAAAACAAGAAAAAAGAAAACACAAAAAAAAAAACCCTGCACCATTTGGATAATGAAGAATTTACGAGTATTGAAATGCACTGACCGATGGATTGCGATCAAGTTGCACACGCTGTTGATAAAAACACTAAGATATATATACCTATCACTTGGTCAGCCGGAGTTTTATTTGAATATAAATGTGCTTAATACATCAATTGAGAGAGTGATTTGCCCAAAGTTTTACATGATGAATCGGGTTTGCCAAGATATTTATATACAGAGAGCTATAGGTAAATTGCACCATATTCAACTAATAATTTTGGGCATGCACTTAATTTGTTTCAAGTTTTGTCTACTGTGCACCAAACTAGAGTCAGTTGGGTGCTGTCTGTGGGGAAAGCAGAACCATAATGCTATTCAATTCTCCAGAAATCTGAAATTGGTTCAACTGGACACTCACATCAGAACCTCCAATACAAAGATTTCAAAGTGTTTGGGTGTCAATCTGAGAACAGGTTCATATTTCTATTGATAAAAATGAAACACCGAGTTCACATTATGGCGTTTAGGATGGTCACCAACATCTTCCCACATGGCCTCTAACTCAACATGGAGATCTCCCTCAAGTACTTGGAGTAGGTAGTTTTGTCCTGGATTAAGACAGTGGCTGCTGGAAGACCCTACATTGGACAACAGTATTCTGCACATTGCTACAAAAGCAGGAGAAACCAGTGTTGACTGTCAGAAAATTTCTGTGACTACATCACCCCTGACATCTGGCAACCTAATTCCTCTGATTGCAATCTCCTAGATTATTACACATGCACAGCAGTTGAGCGAGAGATCAACAAAACTGTACAACAGCAAAAATTAACTGAAGACAAGGATAATAGCCGCATTTACTAATTTAAGCAAGGAAACCATTGGAAAGTGTTGCAAGAGATTCCAAAGTCGTATTGAAGTTTCTGTTGAAACCAATGGTGATTTCTTTGAATAAATTGAATCTCTAGTCATCATCATCATCATGTCGTACCGCCAGCACGGATATCCCTGACCCTCTCTTGTCACTTCTCCCGATTATTCATCGCCTCTGGCAGGTCTTCAGGGTTACATCCTGTGTCCTCACATATCTGCTGTATGTAAGTTCGAGCTGGTCGTCCTGCTTTTGCTTGGCCATATGTGGGGTCCCATAGGAGTACATCCCTTATGGACTCGTCCTTGCTTCTCCAGCAGTGTCCTGCGTGTCTGGTTTGTCTAACTTGTATAGTTTTCGTGCTGGGAGGCAAGTGGCCGTATATTTGGTGTCTTGTGGGGTGTTGTCACCAGGACTTATTCAATATTGCTCTCAACATTCTTGTGTAATTGCCGTCTAGTTTCTACTCCAGCCGTTTAGTTAACATCCATGTAGTGCATCCATATAGTAGTATCGATACAACTGCTGCCTGGAAGAAACTGCGTTTCATTTTATCGGTCAAGTCTGATTTCCATATGATCGAGAGCCTATTGATAGCTGTCCATGCTTTCGTTAGTCATGTGTCGATGTCTTTTTCTGTTGATGAGATGCTACTTCAAGATATTTTCATATAATTTTGGTAAAGATATCTGATAAAGGGAAATGTTTGGATCCTTTTCAATTTGCATAATTTACACGATAGTTCACCAATCACACCTTGTAAATCAGAGCAGAAATGAGAATTGCAAAGTAAGAAGAAATATATACTTATCAAACCCTTTCCTCCATGGACAGGATGAAACATAAGCCAATTTACTTGCTGAGTAAAGCTTGTTTGAATTTAGAGTTTTCCTTTTACAAAATTGTTTGCCTATCCAAAATATAGAGCCTAATATGTCCTATCCTATACCTTTAGTTTGAAAGAAAAAGGTAAGGATTTATGCCTTTTTCAAAGGCATCAGTGGAAATTGAAACGCAAAAAGTTTTGTCTAGGATTTGAACTCGTCTCGCCATGTCCCTTTTCTTCTACAAGATTTATGAGCAATTGAAGACATAAAAAAAAATGTTGTGTCTTAGGTATGATGCTAAATTGCATCTGATGGTGATGCTTGAGTTCTGAAGATCTACAGTGAATGGTAGCTCTTTTTTGTCATTACACCTAGGTTCACTCTAATTAGGAATTGTAGTACCTGCCAACTGTAAAAAAAGCAACAAGAATATGGTGAAAAATTTCATAAGCATTTATCTAACCTTTCCACCGTATACATCAAGCATATAAATGGGGTAGGAGTCACTGGTGGGCTAGTGCTTGACGTGATCAACTATTGGTCCATAGTCAGAGAGTTTGAACTCTCTTCGACTATTACATACATTTTCTGACGTATACCCTAAGAAAATGTATTAACCACCTTATTTTCTCAGCTATGGTTTAAATAATTCCATAACTGCCCTTTTATCAGAATGGATTTGGCATTAATTAATTCACGAAGGTTGATATGCCATGAAACATAGAAACCAATTTAGATGGTTAAAAAATTACATTCAGCATGAAAATTGATCCTGTAAGATTAACATTCATTTGCTTATTTGACAGGAAATTGTTTGATTCTTGAAGTTATTTCTATTTGAATTCGTTTACCCAACTGTCATGCCATTGGCCAGATGTGACTCAAGGACAATATTTAAGCAAAGTTAAGCTGGTTTGAATTCAACACTTTCTTTCTCCTAGACCAGTTACTTGACCAAGACTTGAGATTCCATCCTGCCCTACTATTTTCCTGTTGCTGGGAGGAGAATGGACAATTTTATGCCTTTTCCAAGGGTCTTAGTGCAAGGTGAAATACAAACAACCTTGTCCAGGATTTGAACTCAGGTCACCCATTCAATTTCCTATGATGATCATTCCTCTTTTGTATGTAAATAAATAAAAGAATATTTAAAAAAAGGTATACATTTTAGTTTCGTTTCTTTGTTTAATGGCATATCAACCTTCAAGGGTTATTTAATGCTAAAGCCATCCTTGTAGAAGAACAGTATTAGTTTTATTTAATCTATCACTAGGAGGATAAGAAGGTTCATACTTTTCCCAAAGGCATTTGTCTAAAAGGGTGCATAACAGTGTGACTGGACTTTGAAGCTGCTTATTATGATCTTGCATTCCAGCATTTGAGTCACTATGCTACCGGGAACACCCCTATATATTTTAGCTTTCTGAAAATATGGAGACAGAGAATACTTTGACATTGTAGCAGGAGTACTACAAGGGGACACGCTAGCCCCATACCTCTTTATCATCTGTCTAGACTACGTGCTTAGAATATCGAATGATAAAATCAGAGATCATGGCTTCGAGCTGACAAAGAAAAGAAGCAGAAGATACTCCGCAGAAACAATTACCAACGCCGACTACCCCAATGACATAGTGATACTGGCAAATACACCCAACCAAGCCAAAACACTCCTGCATAGTTTGGAACGAGCCACCGCAGGCATTGGCCTCCATGTGAATGTACACAAAACTGAATATATGTGCTTTAATCAAACAGGCGACATTTCCATACTAGAGGGAACCTCTCTGAAACTGGTAGACAAATTCACCTACCTAGGAAGCAGTGTCTCATCAACTGAAAAAGACATCAACACACGGCTAACGAAGGCATGGACAGCTATTGATAAGCTATCGATCATATGGAAATCAGACATGACCGATAAAATGAAGCAGAGTTTCTTCCAAGCACCGGTCATGTCGATACTGCTGTATGGATGCACCACTTGGACGCTAACTAAACGGCTGGAGAAGAAGCTAGACGGCAACTACACAAGAATGTTGTGAGCAATATTGAATAAGTCATGGCAGCAACACCCCACAATTCACTAACTATATGGCCACTTGCCTCCCATTACGAAAACTATCCAAGTTAGACAAACCAGACATGCAGGACACTGCTGGAGAAGCAGGGATGAGCTCATAAGGGATGTACTCCTATGGACCCCCACATATGGCCGAGCAAGGGCAGGACGACCAGTTCAAACATACATACAGTAGCTATGTGAGGATACGGGATGTAGCCCTGAGGACCTGCCAGAGGCGATGAACAATAGGGAGAAGTGGCGAGAGAGGATCAAGGATATCCGTGCTAGCAGCACAACACGATGATGATGATGATGATGATGATTCAGTAAGTTAAGAACTGTCATCCATGAGAAATATTTGCTTGATGTTTCTTTGCGATGTTTACCAAGTCAGACAGACTCTTCAATCCATGTACTACATGGTCCATAAATAATTACACCCTGTAGAGATTAATAAAGAAAAAAAGAAAAAAGAAAAGAAGAGAAATTCAAAAAGTTTATCAGTTCCCAGGGCCCCTGACAGGAAGCAAAATAAGGGCATATCAGAAAGACAGACTTATTGGCACCAAAGATAAATCTGTTCACACTTCAGCCTTCACTGTAGTGCTGAAAGGACCCTCTTTTACTTGACTGCTAGAAGTTAGTGCATGTGTTCATCCTGTCTTGGACTTAGGGGCAGGTTGCGTCTCCTGTAGCAGCAGGCTCTATCAAAAAATACCACCTTAAACTCACCGCCACTGAAAATGACTAATATATTTCAACGCTTTGTCTGGGAAACATAATATATTTTTATTGGTTCAGGAAAACTTTCCACACCACAAAAGGGTCATTAAAAACCCTTAAATAAAGTTGGAATTTTAAAGGTATCTTTGTCTTTTTCCTTCTATCCTTAAATTCTCTTGCAGCCTTCCACAGACAAAGAAGCAGACAAGTTAAATGGGGTAAGAAGAAGAACAAAGGAATCAGAAACTTAAACTCAAAAGCAACAACCATAGACCAACAACCACAACAACCCCCAAAACCAACAAAATATATCCACACAAACATTCCTGTGCCCCATAACACCTAACAATTATTTTATAAAAAAATCAGTTTTGAACTTAACTAAAGAATTTCATTATTTCCATTGGATCAACGTCAAGTCATGCTTAGTGTATCGAGTTTTCTGATTCTCCCTTGCAATCCATCCAAGATCTGCCAAGGGCGATGAATGATAATTCATCGCCCTTGGCAGATCTTCTTGGTTGCATCCAGTGTCTGCACAGGGCTGATTTATGTAAATCTTTACTGGTCTGCCAACGCTAGCACATCCATGGGTAGGATTCCATAAGAGAATATTGTTTATGAGTTTGCCCTTACTTCTCCAGCAATGTCCCTTATGTCTTTTTTGTCTTCCTTGGATGGGTTGGTAGATGGGAGATAAATGACCATAAAGCTGCTGTTTTGCAAGGTGTTGCTTCCAAGATTAGTTCAAAACAGCGTGTAGCATCTTTACGTGGTTCCCGTTTGGGTTTTTTTTCTAGATGTTTTCTCAGTGTCGAGGTGGTGCATCCATACAGTAGTACTGACAACCCTACAGGTAGGAAGAATTCACATATCATTCTATCTGATCAGATTTCCATGTAAACAATAACCTGTCAATAGTAGTCAACATCTTCACTAGGTGCATGTTGGCATCACTTTCAGTAGATGAGATATTACTGTCAAGGTATGTAAACTGGTCTACTAATTTTAAAGGCTTGCCACTTAGAGTAGAGATGTCTCCTTAATACAATCAAAATCATCATCATCATGTGTGCCATTAGCACGGATATCTCTGACCCTCTCCCGCCACCCTTCTCTATCGTCCATCGCTTCCAGTAGGTCTTCAAGGCTACATCCTGTGTCGGCACAGAGCTGTTGTATGTAGGTTCTAGCCGGTCATCCTGCCTTTGCTCATCCATGTGAAGGGGTCCATAGGAGTATGTCACTTATGAGTTTGTCCCTACTTCTCCAGCAGTGTCCTGCATATCTGGTTTGTCTACTATCAAAATGGATATTGTTAAATATCATTTATTAGCAAACTCTACAGCATTGACCAAATGTATAAATATGTTGCCATCCAAAACTAAGTACACCTCTTATACATATAATTATCTAATCTTATTTTCACTTACAAAGTTTCAGTGTGGTATGGTTTGATAATAAATAATACTAAGGAATGTCTACTTTGATTATATAATGTTCTATTAGAAATAATAAAATTCAAGTATCTTTTATAACAAATTGTTAGAGGTGTACTTATCTATGGGTGATACTGTTACACTAATTGGAGGTGCCCGTGGTGTAATGGTTATCCTCGTAGGAAGTGGACATGGCGACGCGAGTTCAAATCCTGGATGAGAATGATTGCATTTCACATAGCACTAATACCCTTGGGAAAGGTATGAATCCAATTATTTTCCCTCCAACTATGGGTAAATAGTAGGGCAGACTAGGTTCTTCAGCCTTGGTTAGGCAACTAGTCTAGGAGAAGGAAAACTCTGAATTCAAACCTGTTAAACTCCGCTTAAAAATTGACTTTGCGTCATATCCTACCCGAGTGGAGGGGTTGGGTAAATATGATACTGTTACACTAATTCATATCCATTTTGATTGTGTAACATTCCATTAGAAATGATAAATCCTGGTAACTTTAGAAGAAAATTCACTTTTCGTTTAAAAAGTTGTTAGGGATGTAATACGGTCACCTACCTCTCATCTCTAAAACCATTCAAATCTGATGAACAAAACATGCAAGACACTGCTGGAGAAGTAAGAGCAAGCTCATAAGTGACATTCTTCTGTGGACTTCTTCACATGGACATGCAGGCGTTGGACGTCTGGCTAGAACCTAACTACAACAGTTCTGTACAGACACAGGATGTAATCTAGAGGACCTGCTGAATGTGATGGACTAATGGAGAGGTAGAGTCAGGGAAACCTGTGCTCACGGCATGATCTGATGATGATGATGTATATATTTACCTACCCCCTCTGTACTAGCAGGATGTAACACAAAGTCAATTTCAAGTGGAATTTAATAAGCACAAATTCAAAGTTTTCCTTCCCCTAAACTGGTTGCAATACCATGTTTGAAGAGTCAGTCTGCCCTACTATTTACTGTTAGCTAGAAGGAGAATAATTGGATATATAACTTTTCTGAGGGTATTAGTGTTTTGTGAAATGTAAACAGTTTCATCCAGGATTTTAACTCATGTCATCATGTCCATTTCCTGTGACAGTAACCATTACACTATGAATACCTCCAAAAGGGACGCATGTATTTATGGGTGACGCTGAGATACCTAAAAATATCTGGTTTGATTGTATAATATTTTATTTGAAATAATAAAACCTTGTTATCTTTGGTTTAGAAAAAAATTGACTTTTTATATAAAAAATTGTTACTGTTGTACATATCTATGGGTGATACTGTATATTTTCTGTTTTTGTATTTAAAGTAAGAAAAAATCCCTATAAATATGAATAAAAGTAGAAAATTGGATCAAAGAAGTTAAAGTTCTTTTAAGATGTAACATATTGACCTTCGACCCAGCCGTCAATCCAGAAACAGGTTCATCCGGTCAAAGACATCAGGGTATCACCTTGACCGTGGACATGTTGAATTTGGTGTAAATGTGACGCTCACAGAAGGCAGGTGGGCGTCAAACAATTATATAACCTGGTGCCATGGAGAGTTGAGTTAGTTGGAGTCAGTTTGTTGGAGTCAGTTGCAGTTCAAGGCAGTGAGAACCAGCTCCCAGCAGAGGGCTTGGGCCCTCAGGACCCCCGGTTGAGCAGCCCAGCAGAATGAGAAAAGAAGTGCTGTTATAGTCAGAGGAACTGGGGGTCAATATGTTGCAGTCTGTTCAGTCTCCAACTCACCTCTTACACACAACCTTTTCGCAACCCTTTCGAATAAAGTGTGAGAGGTATATTTTTCTAAAGAAGTGTATTCGTTCGTCATTATTGTTGATCATGTTTCCGCATATATATGTATACGTACAGTTGTATGTGGCTACACAACAAAGATACCTTTTTCTTTTCTTTTATTTTTTTACACTTTTTTTCACTCATTTTAGTTATTCTCTAATTAGAAATTAAAAAAAAATGTCTTTATAGGTAATTCATTGCGCTTAACTTTTAATTAGATATAGAATAGTAAGTAAAGTTGGTGACTCTAGTCGAGGGTGACCCGAAGGCTCTCTTTTCAATAACTACTACACCAAAGTGTAGGGGAGGCCGCTACTCCATTCCCTGGATTGCTCCACTTTACCCTTGATCCATACCTTATAATGCTGAGTGTTAAGCAAGGAGGTATCAAGTACCATTTTTTGAGTCTTTGGTATGACTCGACCTGGGATTGAACCCAGGTCTCCCGGGTCATTAGTGAACACTTTAGCCATTATGCCAATGTCTGGTTTGATATAGAATGATGGAGTATAATTTTAAACAATTATTAGATGAAATTATTATGTAAAAGTTTTGAACCCAATCATAATGTACTGTTTCATAAGAGAAAATAAAAATCTAATTTCTTTTGCAAATTTGTCAAATGGTTACCAACAATAGGAATCGTTTCTTTTATATATGTTTCATGTATACTTTTTTGTCACACACACAGTTGCATATTGTGGAGCAATAGTGCACCATACTATATAGTTTAGGAATTGTCGATCTACAAAAATTATCTTTGATGCCCAAACAAAGCTACTTTTTCAAGTATAAGTCAACTCTTCACATTTTTTAAAAATATTATCAAAGAATTCTCCTATAATTCATTTAATAGCACTTAGACAAGGCCAGATTATCAGCCTAAGATATAGGTCAACTTGAGCCCCAGTACTCTAAAGATATATATAGAGTAGGGCTTCTCAAAGTGATCCATGTAGACCCCTGGTCGGGTGAATAAATTTTTTTCAGTGTGAATAAAAGCAGAGTGGTCCACTGGGGGTGGGTGAATTTGTATTTTATAAATCTTTTCATAACAGAAGCAGATAGATTACTGGATCATATAGACTAGTCGCATGATATCGTACTCCTAGTAGAATGCCCAGTTGGTTATAACGGCTACTTATGATATGTCTTTCACATACAACACATTCATTTAAATAAACAAATGATCTGGTTCTGCCTGAAAAGTTCTGGATCTTTTGGCATCATCAACGGTGCATATAATCATATTTTCAAGAAAGAAAATATTTAAAAACAATTTTATATCAAACAAATCATTTTATAAAAATGTTGAATTCAAAATTATCACTTTTTATAATAGGTCATGAAATGTCTTTTGAAAAAAGATTATTAAATAAGAAGAATAAATTTATACAGATTTAAAAATGAAAGAGGAATAATAAAAAAAGTAAGAATGAAATAAAAACACCTGAAATTTTCATTCTTATCAAAGGAAACAGAGTTTTAATGAATAAAATTAGAATCGAATTATTAATAACAAAAAATCCTGCTCTGATCAAAGAGATCCAGATCTTCACTTCTGAAGTCAGTTTCAGGTATTTGTTGATGTAGTGTTATTATATGATTCAATTATCGATTGATATTATCTTTTCTGTACATTGTAAAAATTTTAATCTTGAAACTGAAAGGATTAAAAATCTCAACTCCTTTTATCTTGGCTTCCAGTGAGACTAAGAAAAAATTCATTTACTTAAAGGTGAGTGCAGATTAAATATATAAAAGGAGTATCAAGTAAAAAGTTGAGAAGCCCAAATATAGAGTAATTCAAGTGGAGTATGAACTTTCTCTAAGTTAAAACTAAAGCAAATGTTTTGTCTATTGTATCAAGGGCAAATGGATTGATTGGCTGGATGGTTAGATATTTTATTTAAGGGAAGCAAATGTTTTAGAAATATATTAAACCTTAATAAGACCTCATATAGAATATTTTGTTTAAGCCTTGGGTCCATTGTAGATACTTAGAATTTAAAGTGTAATATTGAAATTGTAAAGCACACAAATAAGGGTGACAAAATGATGAAGAAAAAAATGCAGTCATAAGGAGAGATTAGAGAAATTAGGATTAACCGGGCCAGTGGCCTAATGAGTAGAGTGTTTGCCAATGGTCTGGGAGACTGGGGTTTAATCCCAGGTCAGGTCATACTCAAAAAATGGAATTTGAACCCTCAGCATTATAAGGTAAGGATCAAGGGTAAAGTGGAGCAATCCTTGGAATTGAGTAGTACCGTAGTACCCTCCCCGACACCTCGGTGTAGTAGCTATTGAAAAGAGAGCCTTCGAGTCACCTTTGACACAGGTCACTCAATTTTACTAATTTTATTCAAAAAAGAACAATGAGAGGGGATCTAATTGAAATTTTCAAAATATTTTACGGAATTATGGTAGAATTTTTTCAATATTTATCGTCAAACTGGAAATTTATTGTCAAAACAGATTTCAAAAACTAAATCTACTATCTAATTGGATATTTTGTAATAGAGTAATATATTTTTGGAACCAATTGCTTCATCAGATAAAAAACTCCAATGTGTAGAATATTGAAGGATGATTGGTGTAGAATATTGATCGGATGATTTCAAAAATTGGTAAAGAATTTAAGATGGCATTTTTGGGAACTAACAAATGAATTATTTAACAGAATTTGATCTGTATATAGATACTGTATTTATATTGTATATGCTTAGCACAAAGATTTTTTTTTAAGTTAAAGTGAGAAGATGGTAAAAAGGAGAAATGTCCAAGGAGGCATAATAAACAAATAATCATAATAGATATTTTCTTTGTTTCTTTCTGGAAGAAAAAATCCTAAATCAAATCTTCAAAATTAATCTGATATTGACCAATGTTGATAATTGAGAGAAATTTGAACAGTTTATGGAACATGTTTGATTGTTAAACAAAGTAAAATTTTTATTGGCTTTAACTTTGCTCTTTAACAATGAAATATTATCATCGTCATTTCTCCAGGCCAATTCGAGTTTGGCATTCTTTGATCTGGCCCAGCTCTATGGAATAAAATAACTAACTATATGAATTTAAAAAAGAAAACTTACACAATGTAAGATATTCCAAGATAGCATGTATTACTTCTTAATTGTTTATGTTGTAAAACTAAAGAAAATGACCATAATTCCCTTCAAAGTTAATGAAATTTAGAAATTAATTAATTAATTTTTTTGGTTAAAAATGAGGTAAATTTATACATTTTCTTCTACATAAGGACAGAATAAAACCACAAATGAATCAAAATTTACTTGAATTGATATGAAATGAACAAAACTGTTTTTACATGAGAAGTTTTTTAAAATTTATGACTGAGATATAAATCCCTTTCATGTATCAGTCTGCAAATATTATTTCCTATAATCTTTTTGTTATACCCTCTTTGGTCACAGAAGCAAAGTTTAAAGAGAAAAAAGTTATGTTTCATTTACTTTAGACACAAACAACTGGGAAATGACACTTTCTAAGAACAAGAAGAACTAAAAATCTTATTACTTAGTGTTATCAATAACTTTTCAAACTTCCTACTTTAAGGCAGCTCGGGGTGTCCTCGTAGTGTAATGGTTAAAACGGCAGACTGCGGAATCGTAGTACATATCAATCCTTATAGGTTATTTAATGCCAAAGCCATTCTCCTAAAAGAACAGTAGTGGTACTATTTAACCCATAGCTGGGAGGATAAGGGGGTTCATACCTTTCCCAAGGGTATTTGCCCGAAAGTGAACGTAATAGCACGATTGGAGTACAAACTCGCTTACGATTCCGCAGTCCATCACTTTAACCATTACACCATGAGGACACCCTCGGTTTTAATTCAGAGTTTTCCTTTTCCTAGAATGGTTGCCTAACTAGAGCTAAATAATGCAGTCTGCTTTACTATTTACCCATAGCTGAAGAGAGAAGAGATGGATTCATGCTTTCCTGATGGGCACTTGTGCAAAGTGAAATGCAATCAAGCCTTGTCCAGGACTTGATCTTGGGTCATCAATTCCATTTTCTATGAGAATAACCATTAAACTAAGCATACCTCTTTTTACCCATACTTGTATGAAAACTCATTAGGAGTAAATACTTATAATGAAAGGACAATTAGGAAAATACAGAGGTTTTGAATTGAGTTGTCTTTCTCCTAAAGTGGTAGCTTATCAAGTCAAGAGAATACCATTTACTTTAGTATTTTATCTATAAGTGAGGGGTAAGGAATATTTATTTCTTTTATATCACTTGTGTACTAAATCTCTTCAAAAAGCAAATATTGCCCAATCGGCTGGGGCTGTAGAATATACCGACTGCACCTCTGCAGAGAGGTAAGACCCCCCCCCAACGAGTGTCCTGGATATGACACTAAACAATCTGATGGTGAGGTTCCAGCAGTGCTGGAGCTTTGGGGAATGTGGAGTACCCCTTCATTGCCATCGCTCCCAGGTCCACTCTGGCTCGGAGTGGTAGCACCTGATAGGGCCCTATCTATGGGTTAAATAGAACTAACAGCATACTTATGCTAAAATGAATTGAGTAAACTGAATAGCTTGAAATAGAAACGTTTTTGACAATTAAACCATACTTACACTTAAACTGCGTGCTTATGCTTAACTGAATTATTTGAAATAGAACTGTTTTTCGACATTAAAACTGTATTTACACTTAACTGAATTATTACATATAACTGCTTAAATAGTTTGAAATGGAAATGTTTTTGACAATTAAACTGTGTACTTATGCTAAACTGGACTGTTTTCAATAGAACAGATTATGTAAATAAAAATGGATTTGGCGTTAAATAACCTACAAAGGTTGATATACCATAAAACCCAACAAACCAAACCAACCAAACCAAAAAGCAAATAATGAAAAACTTGCTCCAGAACATGACTTTTCTACATAAAAATACATTATTTTTAGATATGTATTTTTTGATTAGTGTGGATTTTACGAGCAGATAAGTTAATTGTACTAAACATAAAAATGTTTTGCCTAAGGTTTTCTACCATTCTAAATCTTAATGATGACTAATAATTAAATTAATTACGTATACAAATTTTACAAGTACTTAACTCAACATGTTAAAATCAATACCTAATAAAAAATGACTGCAGTCTATGAATATGTGCTTGGTTTTACTTCACAAATCATAACCAGCTAACCATTAATCAAGGAAGTTTTACTTGGGAATATGAACTTCGACTTCTGAAAAGATACTGTGAGACAACTAATTGACAAATCTTTTTTTAGTAAGCATCTATCAGATGGTGATGAATGCCTCTTATTAAACCCTTTTAAGTCTAGGTTTGGTTTGCTTTGGTTGTGTTTTATGGCATAGCATCACTTGTGAGATATTTAATGTCAAATCATGTTATAAACAAATAAGATTTGTATATGAATTGTGTGTATGTAGTGAGAGCTTATTTATTTGTTAAATGGTTTCAAGTATTGTTATTTAACATTAGTATTTCTATTTATCAAGTATTCCAATATAATTTAATATTAATCATTTATTTACATGCAGTTAATAGTATCAATTATTTATTTGTACGCAGTTGATAATATTAATTATTTGTTTGCACACAGTTAAATGGTTTCCAGTATATTGACAAAGATTTCCTAGCATTGTATTATAGTTATGTACATGCACATCTTGAGTATTGTATACAGGTATGAGCACTACTTTTAAAAAAGAATGAAAATCAACAAGAAATATTTTGGAGATGTATAACGAAGTTAATAGCCTATTTTCAGAATATAGATTAAGAATTAGGTTTAACAACATTTGAATTTAAGAGAGTTTGTGTTCACTTAATAGAAAAATATTTCGAATTATAGTTAGTTTTTCAACTAGTCGACCATAACAAGTTCTTTATTAAAAGAAATTACAGCAATAAAATAAAAGTGATGAAAAGAAGATATTATTATTATTTCACTCCTTGCAAGTTTTTCGCATCAGTGTTAATTGTTAGTCTTTCACGAGAGCCTGAGTGACTGCAAGTCTCCTCAGGTCTTCAGAACTCTTCTCAGTACTTGAGCTGATCTTAACAATGTTTTAGTCAGTAAAGTTTTTATCATTTTATTATGTGATTAACTGTTCCATCTGTCTCCACATAACCTACACTTGCTATTCTGTGACGTATTATCAATTTTTGCTATAACATTATTATTACTATTATTATTAAAATCTCAATAAATACTGACAAATCAGTAACTTTCTTGTATATGTCTTATATTCATAGTTGAGAGAAAGAAGAAATAGATTCATATTCTGTATGTTTTGGTTTTTGCTGTCATTGAAGTGATGACCCAGATGAATATGATAAAATATATCTTGAATAAAAAGGGTTAGCAATATGAGAAAGTGGAAGAGACTGTGGTGACTTAAAAGAAATGTTTAAATGCATTGAATATTCTGTAGAATAATGACGATTATTATGACATTTGTCAGTCAAAAGCAGTTGCCCATGCAGCAAATCTCCCTTCTTCCTATGACCAATATAGTCTGAGAGAAGAGCAAGGTTCCATACAACTTAGCATTAGTGTCACTGCATTAGTTGCCAGAACTTGGTTGCTGACAATGTCATATTGTTTAACAGACAAGTTAACATATCACTTTGGTTGGTTGGTTGGTTGGTTGGTTGGTTGGGTTTTATAGCATATCAATCTTTGTAGATTATCTAACACCAAATACATTTTCATGCAAATAGTCAGTTCTATTTCAAACAATTCAGTTTAGCTTAAATACACAATTTAATGGTCAAAAACATTTCTATTTCAAGCTTTGCAGTTTATTCAAAAAGTTCTAATTCAGCTAATTCAGTTTAGTATAAGTACAGTTTTCACCTACACACAGTTCAGTGTCAAAACAGTTCTATATAAAACAATTCAGTTTAGTGTAATTACAGTTTCAATGTAAAAAAAACAGTTCCATTTCAAATAATTCAGTTAAGGATAAGTTAGTTCAATTTAACCAATAGATAGGGCCCTATCAGGTGCTACCATTCCGGGCCAGAATGGATCTGAGAGCAATGGTAATGAAGGGGTGCTCCGCATTCCCCAAAACTCCATCATCACTGGAACCTCACTTTAGTGTCATATCCAGAACGCTCATTGGGAGGGGGTCTTACCCCTCTGCAGAGGTGCAGTCAGTGTATTCTACTGCTCAAGCCAGCTGTGCAATTGAAGTTATGAGACCAGGCTGTGATTAAAATAAAAAGGTTAACAGCATTAGAATGTAGGAGAAACTGGGATGATTAAATAGAAATGCTTTAAATCATGCCAGTTTTTTATTAGTTGACCATAATGTGTTCTTTATTAGAAGAAATTACAGCGATGATCTATGACATCATGAATATATTGTCAAAGCAAGTAAGAATTAGATATCAGAAAATATTTATTTTCAATTGAGATGTAATTCTGTTGAATAATTTGTCAGAATATGACACATTTAAGAAAAATCATCATTATATGATTTGCGATTAATGGATTTAAAATTAAAGTAAATTAGATTTGTATTTGATTTGTGCATATATATAAATTTTTTGATAAACGAATATTCCTTATTAAAGATCAGAAAGTTTGTTTTCATTATCTAATAATGATTTTCTTCTTTCATTGCACAAGCTAATGAGTTTAAGGGTCAATCTTGCACCAAAACAATAAAAAAATATATTTCTGGGGCTGTTTAACCATCAATGGTAATTGTCTTGCCAAAAATTTCCAATCTTATGCAAAAACGGGAGAAAATCATTAAAGGACGGTTAAAACTATCCTGTCTTTAATAATATTTGTATATATATATATATATATATATATATATATATATATATAGGGTGGAACGATAAAATTGTCGTCCTAAAGAAAACAACACTACAGCTTTATTTTAAAGCTTTTATAGAAAAAATCAATTCAGGTAACTTGATTATGTAGTAGAGCTGACATCTATTCAATGTAGCTGCCTTCAACCTCAATCACCGCCTCAATATGGATCCAGAACTGGAAGCATGTCTTTTCCACAAGCGCTGGCAGGAGCTTGGCGAATACTTGGCGGATGGCGGCGATCAGGCTGGCTTTGGTGTTGTGAGAGGTCATGTTGGTGATGTTCTTGACGTATGACCAAACAAAGTAGTCCTGTGGGTTCAAGTAAGCAACCTGACAGACTTGATTAGCCTGAGGTTCTTTGTCTTCTCAGTCAAGATCTGGCTTGTCTGGCGCCTGTAGGACCCACTTCAAGTCCTCCTTCACACATGCATTCACAATCTCTGGCAATCTGCCAAATAGGCTGCTGGGGAGTTTCATCAATGATTGCCTGGACCTTTTTGATGAACTCCTTGATCCGGGTCTTCCAGGCGGTGTCCTCAGCCTTGGGCTTCCACTCAACCCCCTCCAAAGGGTCGGCTGATGCATTGAGCTGTGCCCTTAAGTGTTAAACCATCCAGATTTGCATTTTGGGGGTGCTAGAAATGGTCCTGTTGTAATAACTTGGATCAGTAGAGAGCATGAGTTGTACAGTGGCGCATTTCCAATCTCGCTCGTTGAACAGACATGATAGAAGGCTCCTATCACTCTTGGGATTTGTACATAACTGGCCAACTAGTAGATGGTCTGCAACAAAAAAGAAAACCGGTTTTCATTTACCGAATTGGAATCATGTCGTCTTTACTAGGGTGACAATTTTATCGTTCCCCCCTGTATATATATATATATATATATATATATGTATATGTATATATATATATATATATATATATATATGTATGTATATATATATATATATACATATATATATATATATATATATGTATGTATGTATGCTGCCAAAATATCATATTATTATTAGTATTATATGAAACTTTTTTGTTCAATTTACAGTGCCAAAAGTTTTCATAGAAAAAAAAATCAAGTGTTGACATCAAACTTCAGTATGACTTAGCTGATTTCACAAACAGTCCACTGGGATTGAAAAATATGCTGACTGCATCTCAGCAGATGGGTAAGACACACTACCAACAAGTGTCTTGGATATTAAACCTTCTGAGGATGCAGCTCTAGTTTTAGGGCTCTGGGAAATGTCGTGTATGCCTTCATTAAAATTACCCCCAGGTTCTCTCTGAACCAGAGTGGCAGTACCTGTTAGGATTCTATCTATAGGTAGAATAGAACTGTTTAATCATTTACTATATCTGAAATCATTTAACTGTATAAAAATGAATGAAGAATGTTGAATAGGATTATTAGCATTTGATAACAATATTTGAAATTTGAAACTTGGGATCATTATTAATATTAAATAGAATTATGAGTGTTAAATAGCAATATTGTGTGCAAAAAGTAAATAGTCATGCTTGAAACCATTTAACTGTGTGTAAACAAAAGAGTTCTTGTTAGTTTTAAAATATTGTTACCAACAAACTATTCATTTACAAATCACACACACACACACACACACACACACACACACACACACACACATGTGTGTATATGTGTATATATATATGTGTATGAACAGGATTTGGCATTAAATAACCAAATAGGTTGATATGTCATAAAACTCAACCAACTAAAATGATTTTACAAGGTTTGGTTCGGTTTGTTTTCATGGCATGTCAACCATTGTACATTATTTAATGCCAGATCCTGTTCAGACTTATGTATTAAAAAATGTATGGTTTGTAAACATTTTATTGATAACATTCTTAAATGAGCCTGAGCTCTTTTTTTCCACACAGTTAAATGGCTTTAAGTATTGCTACATAACAGTCACAATTTAACACCAGTAATTTGTTTGCACATACAGTTTGTTCTATTCAGCTCATAGATAGGACCCTTTCAGATGCTACAACTCTGGGTCAGAGTGGACCAGGGAGCAATGGCAATGAAGGGGTACTGCACATTCCCCAAATCTCCAAGGCTGGAGCTTCACCATCTTATTGTTTAATGTCATTAGGACACTCAATGGCAGAAGGGAGGGTCATACCCCACTGCTGAGATGCAGTCGGTGTATTCTGCAGCCACAGGAGGTTTTAAGTGATAGTATTTAAAACATGGATAATGAGTCAAACTTTTATTAGTCAAACTTCATTTTACAAGTTTACTGATTTCTTTCTGTCTCTGGATTTTAGTTTCAATCTTGAATGAAAATTATCCAAAATTTTCTTCTGGATTCTTTTAACCATTGTTGGTTATTTTCAAAAGAAAATATTTGCATTCTTATAAAAAAAATAGGAGAAAATCAGTGAAAGAATATCAAAACAATCTTTGTGGTCTTTAATAAATTTTGTATTGCTGCCAAAATATCATATTGAAATTATTGTATTCATACATTTTTGTTCAATTTCCTGATAAAAAAAGTTTTCTTAGGAAAACAAATTTTCAACAGTTATAAACATAACCATATTAGATAACCCTTAATATCATATGACTAACTTGATTTTTCAAGCTAAATACCCTCTAATATTTACTAAGCTTTGTACACAGATATTAGTTAGTTTATATAATGTTCTGTTCTTAAGTGGTTACCCATCTTAATTCTTAGCAAGTTCATCACAGCTTAATTTTGGTGTTCTAGTAGAAACTGGTACTTTAAGCATTACTTGTTCATAAATTAAATTATCATGAAGAGTTTTGTGGGTTGACATTGAGAATATTATATATATATATAATGATATTTATATATATATATATATATATATATTTATATATATATATATATATATATATATATATATATATAAATATCATTATATATATATATAATATTTAATATATATATATATATATATATATATATATATAATGATCAAAGTTGGTAAATGATACAAATACTTGTCAAAAGTCTTTGGGATAATGATTGTCTATGCCAGTCACTAAGGTAGATTTTACAAGCACACTGATATAACTGCTAAGGAAAGTATGAAGAGCTAAAAGCCTTCAGAAAGTTTAGACAGTTTCCGTGAAACAGGATTAATTCAATGAATCATGAAAGTAAACAGGATACAAGGTCAGGTTTGAAGAAGATTTGTTTGTTAGGCTTTTTGGTTTAATGGAATATCAACTATTGTTGGTTACTTAATTCCATATAATGTTTTTAAGTAGATAGTTCATAGGTTACATTTTTAAATGAGTCAAGTATTGCTATTTATTGTTTGCACACAGTTAAATAGTTTCAAGTATTGTTATTTAATGCTAATTGACCTATTTACACACAGTTAAATGGTTTCAAGCATTGCTCTCTAGTACAAATAATTAAATTTTATACTAATTATTTGTTTGCACTGAATTAAATAGTTTCGAGCAAGGTAAATGATTAAACAGTTCTATTTAACCCATAGATGGGACTCTAATAGATACTACCACTCCAGGTCAAAGTGGACCTGAGAGTAATAGCAATTAAGGGATACTCCACTTTCTCCAAAGCACCAGGATTGGAGCCTTACCATTATATGGTTTAGTGTCATATTCAGCGTACCCATTGGGAAGTGGGTCTTACCTCTTTGACAAGATGCAGCCAGTTTGGTTTGTTTAAAGTAGATAACTCTTGTGTATATGTGTGTATTTACACAACTCTTTCACAATGAGTAGAATGTAACATAAGGCCAATTTCTAGGCTGAGTAAAGTTAATTTGAATTCAATTTCCCTTCTTCAAGACTGGTTGTCTTATCAAAGCTAGAAAACCTTGTATTTGTATATGTATTTACCCAAATCCTCTGCCACAATGTATATACAATACTTGAATCCATTTAACTGTGTGCAGACAAATGAGCTCTGACTCATTTCAAAATGTAACCTATAAACTATCCACTTAAAAACAGGAATTGGCACGGGTAGTGAGAGTAATTGCCTATAATTGTCAATCAGCATTTACCCTGATTCTATATCTTTAGTTGTAATGAGAGGATTTTGACTACTAGAGGAGAGTGTAGTCTTTTGGAATGAGATATTTGTTTCTGTTTAATTCTTAACCATGAGTGATGAAATGTGGAAAATTTTCAGAAAGTTTAGATTATCATTCTGAAAAGGACGCATTTTCCTTCCCAAAATAAAGAAAATCAGCAAAGGTGGTCAACTTTATAAGGCATTTTGGTAGAAATAGAAATTATCTAGTTTCTTTGACAATTCTCTTTGGGATATCTTGACTTACTCCCTGGCAATCACAAACATGAAAAATTAATAAATTCAGATTTTATTAAAATTCTTTTTTATAATGCAAAGTGCATAAGTATATTGTCTTGTAGGAACAAGAGTCAGTTCTCCATATACATATGGATTAGAGATCTAAAATCCTCACAAAAGTGAAAAAGAGCACTGATATCTCTAGACCCTTCCTTATCTTCAAAAAGCTGTTCATAGAATGTATAATTGACAGTTCTCCATTATACAGGCATTTTTACAAAATTTGACCTGGATATCTGACCAAAACAGTTAAGGCTGGTTTAGAATAGTGTTTGTGTATGCTTGTAAATGTGTGTTTGTGCGAGTAGTGTATTTGTTTAGTTTGGCTTGGTTGGGTTTTATGGCATATCAAACTTTGTTGGTTATTTAATGCCAAATCCTATTTATACATATATATATACTAAATATATATGATTTGTAAACACATTTTGTTGATAACATTTTTAAATGAGCCTTAGATCATTCTTTTGTACATAGTTAAATGGTTCCAAGTTTGGTATGTATCACTAACAATCAGTCATTTGTTTACACAGAGTTAAATGATCAAACAGTTCTATTTCTGACAATTCAATTTAGCATCAATCATTTGTTTGCACTCAGTTTAAATATCAAACCAGCCTATTTGACCCATAGATGGGACCCTATCAAGTGCTACCACTCTGGGTCTGAGTGAACCTGGCAATGAAGGGGTACTCTGCATTCCCGAAAGCTCCAGCATTACTGGAGCCTCACCATCAGATAGTTTAGTGTCATATCCAAGACACTCGTTGGCAGGGTTGTCTTATCCCTCAGCTGAGATGCAGTCAGTGTATTCTGCTGACCTAGCCTACTGGGCCATAGTGAGTTAGTTTATGTATATGAGCATGTGTATCAAGTAATGTATGCTTGTGAGTGTGTATTGTATTGTTTTGACATTCGACCAGGCCCAAAAATGCTATTCCAAGGTGATGCACTGGAAGGAAGTGACACATTCCAATGGCCAGTAATTGAAAGAGATCGCATGGGCAGATTAAGGCTGATAATATGGGACAAGGTGAAGGTCCCACTGTGCCACTACAGAGTGATGCACTGGAAGAGAGTGACCTCTGAACTGCATGACAGTTATTTCCACTTGATGATGATTAAACATTCGATTTCAAAGATCGAGTAGGTGTCGAATGATTATATAACTGAGTTGAGTTCGGGTTCCAGTTGAGTTCGACGAGCAGTTGAGTTGAAGATCGGACGGAGTTATTGACGAGATGTGGTAAGGAAAGCCACATCAGGCTGAAGGGGCCTTTAGGCCCTGATGAGTTGAGGTCCGGAGAAGATGCTGATAAGATGCCGTAAAGAAAGCCATCACCCAGCAGAGAGGCCTCTGGACCTCCGGTTGAGCACCAGAAGAACGAGAAAGACACAACGTTGATGGCCATAAGTTTGGGGTCAAAATATTGCAGTTATATTCGATCTCCAACTCCCTCTCACACGCAAACCTTGAACAACCCTTTCATCCCTTGCAATAAAGTGAGAGGTACATATTTTTAAAGAAGTCTTCTTGCATGCGTCTTTATTATTGTGTCCTTGTGATGCAGTAGATGACAATACATGTATTATTGAAATGCATGTAGTATGTTTATGCACTATGTGTATATACTCTACTTGTGCAACTGTTTGGTTTAGTTTGGTTTCTTTGTTTGAATGGCATATCAACCTGCATTGATTATTCAATGTCAAAGCCATCCTTGGAAAAGAACAGCAGTCATACTTGTAATAGCCATAGGTCTATTTCCTTTCGCGAATCAATGCCCCCGCCAAGTGATCCGGCTATACACTGAACAATCACCAGGCAGAGCACATTGATTCCTTCTCCCTCTCTAGAACTATTTTTCTAGTCCTTTTTAGTTGTCAGCTGACCAAGCAGATAGCACCAGGGTTACCAATCTAGTGTTTTGAAATGGTTAGTTTCTATAACACTATAAATTATTTGACAACACAAAATAAATAACAAAACTTCTTCTGAAAACATAACATCGAAAGGTTTACTTTTATTAATATAATAAACCATTCGTTGTTGTGTTTTCAGAAGAAGTTTTGTTATTTATTTTGTGTTGTCAAATAGTTTATAGAGTTATCATATTTACCAACCCCTCCACTTGGGCAGGATATGACATAAGGTCAATTTTTAAGCGGAGTTTAACAGATTTGAATTCAGAGTATTCCTTCTTCTAGACTAGTTGCCTCACCAAGGCTGAAGAACCCAGACTGTCCTACTATTTACCCATAGCTGGAGGGAGAATAATTGGATTCATACCTTTCCCAAGGGTAGTAGTGCTATGTGAAATGCAATCAGTCTCGTCCAGGATTTGAACTCATCTCACCGTGTCCATTTCCTATGACGATAACCATTACACCACGGGCATAATTTATAGTGTTATAGAAACTAACCATTTCAAAACACTAAATACTATTTAACCCATGGCTGGGGTAATAAGGGGAATTATTACCTTTTCGAAAAGTATTTGGCAGAAATTAAATGTAATAGCATGAATAGAGTTTGAACTTGCTTACTTTGAGGCTGCGGTCCAGTACATTTGATATTACACTGTAGGCACTCCCCTCTGTGAATGTGTATTGTCTGCGTATGCATGCATGTATGTGATATAATGTATGTGTACATGTGTGTGTATTTTTGTGTTTTAATGAGGTGTGTTAAGGTGTGGATGCATTATGGTGTGGATGCATTATGGTGTGGTGTATATGTGTACATGTGCATGTCTATCTGTGTATATGCTTGTGTGTGTGAATCAACTTAGAGGATTTTAGAAGCACAGAAATATGAAAACTGATTAATTACCCCCTTGATGTTGAAAATCTCCATTTCATTTTCTAACAGCTAATTTTGAAATTAATTTCACTTTACAAATTAAGAAAGCTCCACTCAGACGAATCTTTTTGCAAATTTCTAATTTCCTGAAATCTATTTTATCATAAGCCTGAATATCAATCATTAGAAGCCAGTATTCTACCTTATTATAAACTTATATACTTATTCTCAGTATGCAGCATATTATAATATACTAGTATAACTTATAATATATTAAGAACTTGTCAACATATAATCAGTAATAGATCGGCGCATAACCTAATAGACTTATTACAAATCAGAATACTTTTAACTGCTATATATGGTCCTGTATAAGTTGATTTCAGTAATGTATTTATCCAACTCTACTGCTATGAGTAGAATGTTACACAAAATCAATTTTTGAGGTGAGTACAGCTGGTTTGAAATCAGAGGTTACTTTCTCTTAGGCCAGTGCCCAACCAAAATTAAAGAACTCAGTGTGTCCTACTATAGTATACTATAAACAAGTATACTTATTTCCTGTATAGTAACTTATATAATAGGTGAATAATTTCAAACTAGTAGACATCTTTAAATTTCTATATATAATCATGAAGTCAATTTCTAAGTGAAGTTACTAGTCCAGTCAGCTTCTCTGCAGAAGGGTAAGACTTCACCCCCCCCCAATTAGTGTCCTGGTATATGATGCTAAACAATCTAATGGTGATGTTCCAGTAATGCTGGAGCATTGGGGAATGTGGAGTACCCATTCATTGCCATTGTTTCCAGTTTCACTCTGACCTGGAAAAGTAACACCTGATAGGGTCCTATCTAGGGTCAAGTAGACCTAAACTAAATTATTTAAAAAAGGACTGTTTAGATATTTAACTGTGTGTAAATAAAAAGTATACTAATACTAATATGAATTGTTTGAAATTAAAATGTTTATATGTATAAAAATAGATTTGGCATTAAGTAGCCTACAATGATTGATATGCTATAAAACCAAACCAAACAAAACCTAAGTGAAGTTACATTCTCCTAAATTGGTTGCTCTACCAAGTTTAAAGAGTTTTCCTCCAAGATTGGTTGCTCTACCAAGGTTAAAGATTTTTCCTCCAAGATTGGTTGCTCTACCAAGTTTAAAGAGTTTTCCTCCAAGATTGGTTGCTCTACCAAGTTTAAAGAGTTTTCCTCCAAGATTGGTTGCTCTACCAAGTTTAAAGAGTTTCCCTCCAAGATTGGTTGCTCTACCAAGGTTAAAGAGTTTTCCTCCAAGATTGGTTGCTCTACCAAGTTTAAAGAGTTTCCCTCCAAGATTGGTTGCTCTACCAAGTTTAAAGAGTTTCCCTCCAAGATTGGTTGCTCTACCAAGGTTAACGATTGACACTTTGTACTAATGCTCAGCAGAAAAGTATGAATCCTTCTTCTCTACTCAGCTATGTGTAAATATAGAACAGACTGAATTCTTTAGCCATGGTAAGAAAACCAGTCTAGGAGAAGGAAAACTCTGAATTCAAACCAACTTTACTCCACTTAAAAACTGACCTTGGGTCACATCTTGCTCATGGTGGAGAGGTTGGGTAAATATATAGTTGTTAGAGACATTGAAATGAGTTCTAACTGGAAACCTTTGAACAGATGGAACCAATAAATACAGCTTATTTAAATAGCTTTCATCAAAGTAGTAATAGAAAAAGGACAAAATGGATAAGAAACTACTGAAAATGCATAAAAATTTAGTCACTTAAGAGACTCAAAAGAACTACGCATGTGTATGTACTATTCAAGATCTACCTGAAAGAAGCAGTTTTAAAATAATAGATTTAAATGAAATGTGAAAGTCATTATGAGCACAAATTTGAAGTGCCTGCTAATGGCTTTTATATTGCTAAGTGTTCAGTAGAATCTTCAACTGTTCAGTAGACTTATATTGGATTTGTTTCACTGTAGATAGAGACTATAGAATTCATGAACAATATCTAAATGCCCATTCATTGATAGAAAACAAGCTTAACAATAGCTGGATAAAACTATCAATATGTTTACAATTTAAGCAAGAACCAAATAACAGCTTATTTATTGATTTTTTTTTTAAGTCCATCCAAAATGATTTTTCAGGTGAGATAATTAGCGAGGTCAGTTTAGAGTTTTGTATACTTAGGAAAATTAATCAATAATTCTGCTGCTTGTGAATTCTGTTACTTAACCCTTTCACCACTGTGCCATAAGCAAATATAGTTTCTTTTATTGCAACAATGCTTGTTTTGGTTTGGCTGTGTTTTATGACATATCAACCCTTGTGGGTTATCTAATGCTAAATTCTGTTTATATATATATATATATATATATATATATATATATATACATATATATATATTCATTTATTAAATTGTTGCTAATAGTTTTTAGGTAACATTTTAAAATGAGACAGAGCTCATTTGTTTGCCCAAAGTTAATAATATTAATAATGTGTTTGCACTGAGTTAAATCATTTCAAGTATAGTAAAGGATTAAATAGTTCTATTTTACCAACAGATTAGAGCCAAACTGATACATCTCAAAGTAAGAGTGGACCTGGAAGTAATGGCAATAGTGAGGTACTCAACATTACCCAAAGCTCAAGGATAGGAGCCTCACCATCAGCTCATTTAGGGTCATGTCCAGGATACTTGTTGAGCTGGTGGGGGTTCGTACTCCTCTGCAGAGATGCGGTCGGCATATTCCACAGCCCCGGCCAACAGGTCAAATAGCACTTGGGTAACTCTTTCAATGAGCATAAAGAATAGCATATCTGGAAAACAGGTAATTAAGCTCTCATATCATAAAAATTATTTGTATAACATATGACATGGATTTTCAGCTCATTCCTAGTGACCCCATGTGCTTTGACAAGCTGTCACGCTGTGATTAGTAAACAGGGAGATGTGTCAGGGCAGTCGGGTCCAAAAGGTGTGTAACCGGAAGGAGACCACATGATGAGAACCAGATTTAGACTGAAGCATAGAATTGGGAGTTGAGCAAAGGGCATGCAGCCAATCAGAGGCCTCTCTGATGACACAGCTTGCTAGGGGGGCAAGCGTTGACACCTCCTAGCTCACAGAAGAAGGTATGGGACAAGAAGAAGTCCCCTCTCTGAGTACATGTCTCTCCATCTATCTCTCAACTAACAACAAACTGTGGGCCCCTGTCGAGAATAAAAATGAGAGATATATTTTTATAAAGAAGTGTGTTTCATTTGTTCATTATCTTTGATTATGTTCCTCATTGTTAATTAAGACAAAGCTAAGTATACATTATTTGTATTCAAAAGAACCTCGGTCCCAAAAAAAATTCTCTTAAGAAATAACTACCAAAAAAATGTAAATATGAACAATAAATGCGATTCCCTAAACTCTAGGCATAAAATAACCCTACATGGGTTGACATGGCATTAAATCATTCTATCATCAGTCAGCTGCATCTCTGTAGAGGGGGTAATAAACCCCCAATGAGTGTTCATGTATATGATACTAAACAATCTGATGGTGAGGCTCTAGTAATGCTTGAGCTATGGGGAATTTGGATTAACCTTTCATTGCCATTGCTCGCAGGTCCACTCTGACCCAGAGTGGAAACATTTGATAGGGTCCTGTCTATGGGTCAAATAGAACTAAACTGTGTGCAAACAAATGAGTGATATTAAACTGTGATTGTTATTTAGCAAAACTTGAAAACATTAACTGTGTACCAAAAAGAGCTCAGTTTTTTTTAAGAATGCTATGTACAATATATATATATATATATTTATATATGTAAAGAAGATTTGGCATTTAATAACCTACAATGGTTGACGTGCCATAAAAACCAACCAAACCAAATCAAATACATTTAATATATATGTATAAAGAGGAGTTGGCATTAAATAACCTACAATGGTTGATGTGCCATAAAACCCAACCAAACCAAATCAAATACATTTAATATATATGTATAAAGAAGAGTTGGTATTAAATAACCTACAATGGTTGAAATTCTATAAAACCCAACCAAACTAAAAAAATCAAATGCACACAGATGTACTGTCAAAGACTTCAGTACATTTGTAGAATTGTAAAATTTGCAATAAAGTGAGTACAGAATTTCTGCAACTGAATGCTGTCTCGAATAGAATGGTTCATGATATAAAGCAGGTGCAGATTGATTTCGAAACCTTTGAATTTTCTCTCTAGTTTAATCTGGAAACATCTCCAATAGTGCTATTAAATCTTTCACTAATCGAGTTTGCAGCTGGATTGTGAGAACTAGTAAAAAATCAGTTCAATTTTACAATCATCCATAAATGATTTAGATATTTTTTTTGGGCAATATATTAATAACCTTGATCATTTAGTATTAACTTGGGTGGTTCAAAGATATTGATTCAATGTTTTTATGGTATTAATTCTTGCATTTGAATATAAATTGAAAATTTGAGAGACAACAATGAATTGGCTTCAAGTATCAGTGATTGTCAAAAAATAGAAATATTCTTTTTGTTTTAATTTTGAAATATTTTGTTTTCATGGGCTCTTTACATCTGATGAGGAGGCACTTGTAGCATAACAATTATCATCATCGAGAATGGACTTAGTTTACCAAGTTCAAATTTTGAATGAAACTGTGTACATTTCACATAGCACTAATACTCTTGGGAAAGGCATGAATCCAACTACCCTTCTGGACTCTCTAACTTTGATATAACAAATGGAGAAGGAAAAGTCCTATTAAATATAATGATTTTTAAATATATATATTTGACCCAAAGATGGGGCCCTAACAGGTGCTACCACTCTAAGAAGTCAGAGTGGACCTGGCAGTTATGGCATTGAAAGAATACTCCATATTCCCCAAAGTTCCTAATCTCACCATCACATGCAGTTTAGTACCATACCCTGGACAATCCTTTTTGAAGAAGTCTTAATCCTCTCGATTTGATTTGAATAATGTGGGATTTTTTTTATGCAAATCAACATATTAATGATGGAGCACAAATTGGGCCAAAGTGCTCTATCATTAATATGTTGATTTTGTGATTCATTTAATTGGACCACCATGCTCTGATTTGTAAAATGTAGGCAGCCATCTAATTGGGCCAAAATGCTCTATTGCTATGTTGATTTGTGCAATATGGGCAGCTATATTATTTAACAAGAAAAAAAGGAGAAAAATGTTGCACAGAACTTGGAGTCAAATAAGCATGGATGATACTACACTTTCACAATCCTGTATTTCACAAAAAAATATCGTTCAAAATGTATTGTCATAGGCTTTATAATGTTTTTTTTCAAATCAACACTGAGTTATCAAGACAAAGTCTAGACAGCAATCTAGATACCTAATCATCATCACTTTTTCAAATAAACTACTCAGCTGTGTATACAATTTCATTTTAAATTTAAATTTCAAAATTAAAGAATTTAAAATCTTCCGTTTTTATACTTTTTAACAATACTCTATATATTGCAAATTTGTGTCTTAGTATTATCAGGTACAACTTACAGAAGTCATTTGAATAAATGTATAAATATTTGGTTTTGAAATATTGAAATTTATTATACTTTGTAATATACTGAAGTTAATTAGATGATACAAAATGGTTATAAATTCAAATCTTACTTTATTTTTATATGATGAACTTGGGTTTTTCATTAATTTTGCATTGGCAACAAATATTTAAAAAACAATCTTTTTCCCCACTAATTACTCAAATTTTATAAGTCAAGCTAAATATATGATTTAGAATGTATATCATCATCAACATCATCAGAATATGCTGGCAGTACAGATTCTCATAATTCTCTCTCGTCATCTGTCTCTCTCAGACATCATGCTTGACGAGTCCTCCAGACAGTATCCAGTGTCAATCACAGAGCTAACGAATGTAAGATTTTGCTGGTGTGTTCATGAGTAGAAGTCCATTGGAGAATATCTTTTTTGAGTATGTCCTTATCACTCCAACTGTTCCTAGCAGGACTTGCTGATCTTATTTCGATGGTTTATGAGATGGGAGGTAAGTGGCAATACAGTTGCTATTTTGAAGATTTCTGCTTCCAGGATGAGTTCAAAACAGCATTCAACATCCTTGTGTAATTTCCAATTGGCTTTTCCTTCAGGCATTTTCTTAGAGTGCAATTTTTGGAACCATACAGTAGTACTGACATGACTAAAGCTTGGAAGAACTCGCATTTTATTTTATCCGAACAATCAGATTTCTATATGGTCCATAACCTGTCAATAATAATCCATGTCTTTCATTTGCATATGTTATCATCACTTTTAGTAGATGAGATATTACTACTAATGTATAGGAACTGGTTTATTAATTTCAGAGGCTGGCTATTTTATGAGGAAATGACACTAATGAACTCTATTTTATCTGAGTTCACATCAAGACCAATGCTTCTTGTGGCCTGCTCCAGGCTATCAAACTGAGATTCATTTATAGCTGGGCTCTTTACAAGAAGATCAAGATCGTCAGCATAGACTTCTTCAGTAATATTTTCGATTGGATATCATCTGCTTCTTTCCTTTTTAATATGAAACCATTTTTTTTCATTAGATCTATTGATGTTCATACGATATTATCTAGGCAGATTATCCATGAAAATTGTGCCAATTTATCTCATTGTAAGACTCCAGAGACGATATCAAAGAAATCAGTGTCATAAGTGGTTGAGCAAACCATTGTCTTCATCTCTTTGTAGATCATCCTTATAGCTGTAACAGTTTCTTTTCGAAACAATGATTTTTGCCCAGTCAGCTGGGGCTGTAGAATACTGCTTCTCTGCAGAGGGTCAAGATCCCACCTCAATGAGTGTCCTGAGTATGACACTAAACAATCTGATGGTAAGGTTCCAGTAATGCTGGAGCTTTGGGAAATGCGGAGTACCCTTTCATCGCCAGTTTATTTGTATTAAAATGGATTTGGCATTAAATAATCTACAAAGGTTGATATGCCATAAAACCAAAACAAACAAACAAACAAACAAACAAACAAACAAACCATTTGATTTGGATGGGTTTTATGGCATATCAACTATTGTAGGTTGTTTAATGCCAAATCCTCTTCATACATAAATATCAAATATATGATTTCTAAACTGATTTTGTTAATAAGATTTTTAAATGAGCCTGAGCTGACATTTTACAAACAGTTAAATGGCTTCAAGCAATGCTATGTAACTGTAACAATCTAACATCAGTTATTTGTTAGCATGCATTTAAGTAGATATACATGATATGTAAGCAGTAAGTTTTTTATTAATTTCATTTTTAGATGAGTTAGATTGGTTTGGTTGTGTGGCAAATCAACCCTTGTTGATTATTTAATGCCAAATCTTGTTTTTATATATATATATATATATATTGAATATAGATTTTGTAGATGCACTGTTAAATGATCAAACAGCTCGATTTCTAACAATAAAATTTAGCGTAAGTCAGCAAAGTTAAATTGTTCCAAGTATTGCTATGTTTCACTCACAATTCAATTAGTTCGTTCATTCGTTGGTTGGGTTTTATGGCATATCAACCTTTGTAGGTTACTTAAAGCCAAAGCCATTTTTATGTAAATAATCTGTTCAATTGAAAACAGTTCAGTTTAGCATAAGTACACAATTTAATTGTCAAAAACATTTCCATTTCAAACTATTCAAGCAGTTATATATAATAATTCAGTTAAGTGTAAATACAGTTTTAATGTCGAAAAACAGTTCTATTTGAAATAATTCAGTTAAGCATAAGTTTAAGTGTAAGTGTAAGTACAGTTTAATTGTCAAAAACGTTTCTATTTCAAGCTATTCAGGTTTGGTTTCCATTTCTAACAATTCAAGCAGTTGTATGTAACAATTCGATTAAGTGTAAATACAGTTTTAATGTCGAAAAACAGTTCTATTTCAAATAATTCAGTTAAGCATATGCACACAGTTTAAATGTAAGTACAGTTTAATTGTAAAAATCATTTCTATTTCAAACTATTCAGTTTTACTCAAACAATTCATTTTAGCATAAGTATGCTGTTAATTCTATTTAACCCAATGAGCGTTCTGGATATGACACTAAAGTGAGGTTCCAGTGATGATGGAGCTTTGGGGAATGCGGAGCACCCCTTCATTACCATTGCTCTCAGATCCATTCTGGCCCGGAATGGTAGCACCTGATAGGGCCCTATCTATTGGTTAAATTGAACTAACTTATCCTTAACTGAATTATTTGAAATGGAACTGTTTTTTTTACATTGAAACTGTAATTACACTAAACTGAATTGTTTTATATAGAACTGTTTTGACACTGAACTGTGTGTAGGTGAAAACTGTACTTATACTAAACTGAATTAGCTGAATTAGAACTTTTTGAATAAACTGCAAAGCTTGAAATAGAAATGTTTTTGACAATTAAATTGTGTATTTAAGCTAAACTGAATTGTTTGAAATAGAACTGACTATTTGCATGAAAATGTATTTGGTGTTAGATAATCTACAAAGATTGATATGCTATAAAACCCAACCAACCAACCAACCAACCAAAGTGATATGTTAACTTGTCTGTTAAACAATATGACATTGTCAGCAACCAAGTTCTGGCAACTAATGCAGTGACACTAATGCTAAGTTGTATGGAACCTTGCTCTTCTCTCAGACTATATTGGTCATAGGAAGAAGGGAGATTTGCTGCATGGGCAACTGCTTTTGACTGACAAATGTCATAATAATCGTCATTATTCTACAGAATATTCAATGCATTTAAACATTACTTTTAAGTCACCACAGTCTCTTCCACTTTCTCATATTGCTAACCCTTTTTATTCAAGATATATTTTATCATATTCATCTGGGTCATCACTTCAATGACAGCAAAAACCAAAACATACAGAATATGAATCTATTTCTTCTTTCTCTCAACTATGAATATAAGACATATACAAGAAAGTTACTGATTTGTCACTATTTATTGAGATTTTAATAATAATAGTAATAATAATGTTATAGCAAAAATTGATAATACGTCACAGAATAGCAAGTGTAGGTTATGTGGAGACAGATGGAACAGTTAATCACATAATAAAATGATAAAAACTTTACTGACTAAAACATTGTTAAGATCAGCTCAAGTACTGAGAAGAGTTCTGAAGACCTGAGGAGACTTGCAGTCACTCAGGCTCTCGTGAAAGACTAACAATTAACACTGATGCGAAAAACTTGCAAGGAGTGAAATAATAATAATATCTTCTTGTCATCACTTTTATTTTATTGCTGTAATTTCTTTTAATAAAGAACTTGTTATGGTCGACTAGTTGAAAAACTAACTATAATTCGAAATATTTTTCTATTAAGTGAACACAAACTCTCTTAAATTCAAATGTTGTTAAACCTAATTCTTAATCTATATTCTGAAAATAGGCTATTAACTTCGTTATACATCTCCAAAATATTTCTTGTTGATTTTCATTCTTTTTTAAAAGTAGTGCTCATACCTGTATACAATACTCAAGATGTGCATGTACATAACTATAATACAATGCTAGGAAATCTTTGTCAATATACTGGAAACCATTTAACTGTGTGCAAACAAATAATTAATATTATCAACTGCGTACAAATAAATAATTGATACTATTAATTGCATGTAAATAAATGATTAATATTAAATTATATTGGAATACTTGATAAATAGAAATACTAATGTTAAATAACAATACTTGAAACCATTTAACAAATAAATAAGCTCTCACTACATACACACAATTCATATACAAATCTTATTTGTTTATAACATGATTTGACATTAAATATCTCACAAGTGATGCTATGCCATAAAACACAACCAAAGCAAACCAAACCTAGACTTAAAAGGGTTTAATAAGAGGCATTCATCACCATCTGATAGATGCTTACTAAAAAAAGATTTGTCTATTAGTTGTCTCACAGTATCTTTTCAAAAGTCGAAGTTCATATTCCCAAGTAAAACTTCCTTGATTAATGGTTAGCTGGTTATGATTTGTGAAGTAAAACCAAGCACATATTCATAGACTGCAGTCATTTTTTATTAGGTATTGATTTTAACATGTTGAGTTAAGTACTTGTAAAATTTGTATACGTAATTAATTTAATTATTAGTCATCATTAAGATTTAGAATGGTAGAAAACCTTAGACAAAACATTTTTATGTTTAGTACAATTAACTTATCTGCTCGTAAAATCCACACTAATCAAAAAATACATATCTAAAAATAATGTATTTTTATGTAGAAAAGTCATGTTCTGGAGCAAGTTTTTCATTATTTGCTTTTTGGTTTGGTTGGTTTGGTTTGTTGGGTTTTATGGCATATCAACCTTTGTAGGTTATTTAACGCCAAATCCATTTTTATTTACATAATCTGTTCTATTGAAAACAGTTCAGTTTAGCATAAGTACATAGTTTAATTGTCAAAAACATTTCCATTTCAAACTATTTAAGCAGTTATATGTAATAATTCAGTTAAGTGTAAATACAGTTTTAATGTTGAAAAACAGTTCTATTTGAAATAATTCAGTTAAGCATAAGCACGCAGTTTAAGTGTAAGTATGGTTTAATTGTCAAAAACGTTTCTATTTCAAGCTATTCAGTTTACTCAATTCATTTTAGCATAAGTATGCTGTTAGTTCTATTTAACCCATAGATAGGGCCCTATCAGGTGCTACCACTCCGAGCCAGAGTGGACCTGGGAGCGATGGCAATGAAGGGGTACTCCACATTCCCCAAAGCTCCAGCACTGCTGGAACCTCACCATCAGATTGTTTAGTGTCATATCCAGGACACTCGTTAGGCGGGGGTCTTACCCCTCTGCAGAGAAGCAATCGGTGTATTCTACAGCCCCAGCCGACTGGGCAAAATTCAATTAGATATCAGTCATTTGTTTACACTCAGTAAATGATCAAACAGTTCTATTTCTAACAATTTAATTTAGCATAAGTAATTTTTTTTGCACACAGTTTAGATGTCAAACAGTTCTATTTGACCCATCGATAAGACCCTATCAGGTTTTTCCACTCCAGGTCAGATTGGACCTGGGAGCGATCACAGTAAAGGGGTACTCTGCATTTGCTAAATCTCCAAGACTGGAGCCTTACCATCAGATGGTTTAATGTCATATCCAAGATACTTGTTGGGGGTTCTTACCCCTCTGCAGAGATGCAGTTGGTGTATTCTACAGCCCCAGCCTACTGCGCCAGTAAAACCAAATGCTAGAAGTATTTGTTTCATCTTTCCTCTGCGTATGTAATCAAATGCCGTAGAGAAATTTACAAGCAAGTGCATTGCTTCAAGTTTTTTGTACTTCTTTGATGATTTGATGAAAATATTCAGGATCTGATAAATTGTGGATTGATTCTTCAAAAACCATTCTGAATTTTCATTTAGGTAATATTAAATGTTTAATAATTCAAATCTTATTTTATTTCGATATGACAAACCACAGTTTTCCAACCTTTTTCCATTCCTGACAAATATTTCAAAAATGGTATTTTTTACAACACATTTCTTTAGTTTTATTAGCCAAGGCCAATATATGATTTAAAATGTGTATATGAAAAAATAATTCAGTGAGAATTATAGTAATAATTAAAAAAACTGACACACTGGGTGATTATAACACTTAAGAGTTATGACGAACAGTTTGGAAAGCTCTGCAATAGACACTATTTGCCATCTTTCATCTATTATCGACTGCTCTTGAATATTCACTTTGTCCAATCTGCAGCTAACCAAAGTTCAGCTTTAATGCAATTAGCTCTCTCGGACGCCAACACCTATGTTCTAAAGATAGACTGTTGTATTAATTCCTTTTTCATGTTTAAATGGCTCTTTGTTATCACGATAGAAATTATGCAGACTAATTAATTTTTATGGTAACAGAGACGGTAATAAGAATTTAAATTGGCTAGATCCAGTATGTCGAAAGTGGTTCTCATCCAATAAGTTATCTGGATTAGGTAAGTTTGGTTTGGTTATTTGACTTAATGGCATATCAACTCTTAATTGGTATTTAATGACAATTCCCATTAAAACATGATTTTTAAGTGACTAGTTTGGAGATAATATTATTTTTTAAAATGAACCAGAGATTATTTGTTTGCACATAGTTAAATGCTTTCAAACATTGCTAACACTAATAATTCAATTAAATATTTATTATTTGTTTGCACACAGTTAAATGATTTCAAGTATAGTGAGTGATTAAACAATTCTATTTGACCCATAAGCGGGACCCTAACAGGTATTACCACTCTGGAACTGTGTAGAGCGGGGAGTACTGGCAATAAGGGGTACTCTGTGTTCTTCAAAGCTCTAAGACTGAAGCCAAACCATCAGATGCAGTTTAACGTCATATCCAGGACATGTGTTGTGGTGGTGGTGGTGGTGGTGGTGGGGTTACTTTCTGCAGAGATGCAGTCAGTGTGTTCTACAAACAGTCTGGATTAAGCTTAATCTCCCAGAAAAATATCCTTTTTCTAAACTTTAGTATAAAACCTTTTGGCTACAATATGTTAAGAAGGATCCAGATATCTAAACTGTATCAAAGCTGGATTTACAAGAATGCTTTTATCTTTTTTTTAAGAATTGTTCTCATATATTTTTTACTGATGTCAATTGTCAAATGACTGGCAGTCAGTAAATTAAAGATAAAAGATTTTTTAAGAAGTGAGCCACATGTGATATGGTCTATTCAAAAAAATTCAAGATAATTTTACATTGAAAATACTTCAATCATTTTCACTTAAGAAGACCATATGCATAAACAGCTGCTTTAGAAATAGAAAGCGTTTTTTTTTCTTTTTAGTAAAAATATCTTTTCTATAAAAAATTGAAGTCTTAGGCAGGCTATTCAAAAAGCACTGCAGGCCATCTGTGACCTGTGGGCTACAGTTTGCCCATGACTATTATAGACGAAAATTGGATGGTTGTTTATTTTCAAGAAGCAATATTTTTCTTTGTTCTTCTTTTAATTCAATTTCTAAGTGAATCATTTTGATTAAAAAAGAACTTTTTCGATAGCTCATTAGGTAGCAATTTATATTCAATATTTTAAAAATTCAAATGAGCATTAAGTTTAACTTGGTTGAATATTTTGAAATAAAGCAGATTGGTTGGTTGGTTGGTTGGTTGGTTGGATTTTATGGAATATCAACCCTTGTGAGTTATTTGATGCTAAATCCTGTTTATATATATATATATATATATATATATATATATATATATATATATATATATATATAAGTATTATTTGGTCCAGTTAAACCGGAGTTAGGAGTAATTTCATCAGGACAAGAAAATTATTCAAAAGTGAACATGTAAATTTTCCTGGTAACAGGATGGAAATAAATTTGTAATCCCAATGTGACCGGTTTGTGTTTTTTCTTAATGAAATATATATATATATATATATATATATATATATGTATACATGCTCCCCTACCCCGGTGGGGTTGAGTTCTCTTATGAGGGAAGTAATGGTTGCCACTAGCATAAGGCAAGGCTCTTTGAATGAATTGAGCACTCAGTAGGTGTCAAGCAGATATATGTAAACAAAACAAATGTGATACATAAGTATTAAAAATTCCTTCGCTTACACTGGCTTACACACGACTGCGTGGTAAAATCTTGGATTGGTGTTTGAGTCAGTTGGGTTTCGATCCCAGCTTTGAGAATCTAGCGTGTCTAGCCACACTAATGAGTTGTGATACAACAAAATAGTCAGTCTGTAGATATATATATATATATATATACATATATGTTTTTAACAAATAGTTTGAAGATAACATTTTTAATGAGCTAGATCTCATTTGGACCAGACCATTGGCCTAATAAGTAGAGTGCTCACTAATTGTCCAGGAGACCTGGGTTCAATCCCAGGTCGAGTCATACCAAAGATTCAAAAAATGATACTTGATGCTGCCTTGCTTAATACTCAGCATTATAAGGTAAGGATCAAGGGTAAAGTGGTGCAATCAGGGGAATGGATAAGTGCCCTCCCCGACATCTCCATGTAGTAGTTATTGAAAAAGGACCCTTCGGATCACCCTCGACTAAGGTTGCCAACTTTATTAACTAGATCTCATTTATTTGCATACAGTTAAATAGTTATACATATATGATTTGTCAGCAAATAGCTTGTTGGTAATCTTATTATCAAATGAGTTAGAGCTAATTTGTTTGGACACAGATATTTGTATTGTTTGCACATAGTTAAATGGTTTCAAGTATTGTCTAACATTAATATTTCTTTTTAATACAATAAAGTGACATCAACTATTAGTGTGTAATACCAATAATTCCATTTTTACACACAGTTAAATAGTTTCATATATACCTGTCAAACAGGAATAATTCTGATTAGTATTAATCATTTGTTTGCACTCTCTTAAATGGCTTCAGGTATTGCTATCTACCAACAGTTTTATTTGCATGCAGTTACCTGGTTTTATGCGTCACTATGTAAAACTAACAAGTCAACTTGTCATTAGTCATTAATTTGCCCACAGTTAAATGGTTCTATTTCAAACTTGAGCCCGTAACAGCTTTCGCACATATGAGTCAGAGTAGACCTGAGAGTAATGGTGATGAAGGGGTTCTCCAGATTCCCCTGAGCTTCAGGACTGGAGCTGCTGTAAAGATGCTGTTGGTGTATTCTACAGACCCAGCTGACTGAGCAAGAAATAAAGCAGAATCAAAAATAATTTATCAATATTTTGTTAAGAGTTAATTATTGAATTATCCCATGAGAAAAATACGAATATAAGTTTACATGAATAGTTTCAAGTAACAAAATATAGTTGGCGACCATAGGTGAAGGTGACCTGAAGGCTCCCTTTTCAATAGCTACTACACCGAGATGTAGAGGAGAGCGCTACTCCATTCCCTGGATTGCTCCACTTTACCCTTGATCCTTACCTTATAATACTGAGTATTAAGCAAGGCCATTGGTCTAATGGGTAGAGTGTTCACCATTGGTCCAGACGGGGGTTCAATCACTGAAGAGTTGTGATACAACGAAACAGTCTGTCTGTGGATGACTATATATATATATATATATATATATATATATATATATATATATATATATATATATAAGATGTTAACAAATAGTCTGAAGATAACACTTTTAATGTGCTAGATCTAATTTGGACCGGGCCATTGGCCTAATGAGTCGAGTGTTTACCAATGGTCCGGAAGACCCACATTCAATCCCAGATCGAGTCATACCAAAGACTCAAGAAATGGTACTCGATGCCTCCTTGCTTAACACTCAGCAATATAAGGTACTATAAAGGATAAAGTGGAGTAATCCAGGGAATGGGGTAGCACTCTCCCCTACACGTTGGTGTTACTCCATTAAAAAGGGAGCCTTTCAGTCACCCCTCAGGTCTCCAACTTTACTTAAACAAATAATAATAATCCTTAATAAACAATTATAGCTCTAAATTACCATAAATACAGATAGGTTGCATATAGTCCAATGGTTTTAAATCTTCTCATTTTTATTAATATTTTATTTATATCAATGATTCTATTCAATAATAATTATTTGTCTACACACAGTTATATGGTTTCGCATCTTCCTTCTTAATAATAAAAATTTTCCAACAAATCTTTTTGATTTATATATGGGACCCTGGCAGGTACTACCATTCTGGTTTAGAGTGGACCTGAGAGTACTATCAATGAAGTGGTACTCACACTTCCAGAACTGGAGCTTCATCACCAGATGCAGTTTAGTGTCAGACTCTGGACACCACTTTTTTTGGGTGGGGTCTAAACTGTACAATTTGTGTATTCTAAGACCAATCAATAGGATGGTAGTAATATGCAGATATGCACCCCCAACACACTTATATATATATATACATATATATATATATATCAGAGGTCATATCCAGGACACTGATATCATTTTTGTCCATCTGTCTTTCATCAGATAACCAAGAACAGCTATTAAATATTAAAGATTATAGATAAGTATTTGCTTGAATACTTATCAAATTAAGTGTTTCTGAAGTCTTGTGTTTATTAAGAGATATCAAACGTATATGAATTCTTCAAGTTTTATATAACTGTTCATTAAATAATATCTTCTTAGTTTTTGGTTTTTAATTTTATTTTAATAATATTTTAATAATATTTTAATAATATCTTAATAATATTTTAATAATATTTTAATAATATTTTAATAATATCTTCTTAGTTTTTGGTTTTTAATTTTATTTTTAAGAATCAATATTAATATCTTAATAATATTTTAATAATATTTTAGTAATATTTTAATAATATTTTAATAATATTTTAATATTTTAATAGTATCTTCTTAGTTTTTGGTTTTTAATTTTATTTTTAAGAATCAATATTAATATCTTAATAATATTTTAATAATATTTTAATAATATTTTAATAATATCTTCTTAGTTTTTGGTTTTTAATTTTATTTTTAAGAATCAATATTAATATCTTAATAATATTTTAATAATATTTTAGTAATATTTTAATACTATTTTAATAATATTTTAATAATATCTTCTTAGTTTTTGGTTTTTAATTTTATTTTTAAGAATCAATATTAATATCTTAATAATATTTTAATAATATTTTAATAATATTTTAATAATATCTTCTTAGTTTTTGGTTTTTAATTTTATTTTTAAGAATCAATATTTTTGTTTACATCTTAGCAATTTAGGTGAATTTTTTTTTAAATTTAAATGAGCATTATAGTTTTGACTTGTTGAAGATTTTAAAATGAAGCAAAAGTAAAAATAATGTATCAATATTTTGTTGTCAGTAAATTATTGGATTATACCCAGGAAGAAATAGAAATAGAAGTTAAGATTTTGGTTTTAATTACCTCCACTCACAAAAATGGACAGAAGCTATATCTTCACACAGATTTCTCTATACCCTGTTGGCAAGTCTTAGAATATGCTGACTATATCCCCCTCAGAGAGGTAAGACCCCCTCTGAAAGGTATGTCCTGGATATGACACTAAACTGCATCTGGTAGTGAGGCTTTAGTTCAGGAGATCTGAGAAGTGTGAAGTACCCCTTCATTGCCATTACTCCCAGGACCACTCTGACCCGTAGTGGTAATACCTGTTAAGGATCCATCAGTGGATTAAATAGATCTCTTTGCAAATTATTTGTTAGATAGGAATACTTGATATCACATATCCATACACAAAAAACTCTTAAGGAACTACATTAAAAATATCTATATAAATATGCCATGTATGTGATTACCTAACCTTTAGGCATGAAACAGATGAGTTGACATGCCATTAAAATCAATCAATCAATAAATCAATCAATCACCCAGATTTGTCAGTCCATCTACATAACGAAAAATTGTAGATTGAATACAAAAAGGCCAATAATATGATTCCATGAACTTGGATACTACAATGTTTAAAAATGTACAAAATATCTGACAAAGGCATAAACTTCATCACAAAAGCCATGAAAAACTGGAAAGTGGAATCAACAGTGGAAGGACAAACACTGGCAAAAGTGAAAATCCAAAGAACCATTTCCAAAGAGACTCGTTTTCACCACTACTACTTGTTATAGGAATGATGTAACTCAGCTACATAATTAGGAAATGTGCAAGGGGCTACAAATTTACAAAATCACAAGAAAAGATAACTCACTTTATGTATATGAATGACATAAAGTCTGTTGAAAAAATAAAAAGAATCATGGATCAAGATACACACAGTAACAATAGACAACCAGGATATAAAATTGAAAAATGTGCCATGTTCATAATGAAAAGTAGGATGGATAAAGAATGATGATTTGTTAAAAGGTAAGTCATGAACTAAAGGACAATTACCTAAACTTTGAGATGGATCTTATAATTTTTTTTTTTTTTATTTACAAATAGTAGTAAAGTTGGCGGCTGTAGTCGAGGGCTACCAGAAAGCTCCCTTTTCAGTAGCTACTACACCGAGGTGTAGGGGAGGGTGCTACTCCTTTCCCTGGATTGCTCCACTTTACTCTGGATACGTACCTTATATTGCTGAGTGTTAAACAAGGAGGTATCAAGTACCATTTTTAAGTCTTTGGTATGACTCAACCTGGGATAAAACCCCAGTCTCCCAGACCATTGGCGAACACTCTACCCACTAGGCCAATGAGCCGGTAATAACAGCATATGTGACATAAGAATTTTTGTAATAGGAAACGGAAATGAGTTCAATCCCTGATTGAGGCTATTTGCATTCCACTTCAAGCTTGGGAAAAGCATGAATCTATCGCTTCTCCCCAACAGCTTTGGATAAGGAAAAGGGACAACAGGGTTCTTTAGTCAAAGTACAACAAATGGTCTGAATTCAAGCCAGCTGTCATCATCATCATTTTGCACTGCCAGCACGGATCTTCCTAACCCTCTCTTGCCACCCGTCTCTATTGTCCATTGTTCTAGGTAGGTCATCAAGGCTACATCCTGTATTGGTACAGAGCTGTTGTACATAGGTTCTAGCTGGTTGTCCTGCCTTTTCTCATCCATGTGATGGGGTCAACAGGAGTATGTAGCTTATGAGTTCGTCCCTACTTCTCCAGCAGTGTCCTGCATGTCTGGTTCATCTTATTTGGATAGTTTTTGTGATTGGTGATAGGTAGCTGTACAGCTGTTGCTTTGTTGGGTGCTGCCTCAAGGACTTATTCAATATTGCTCGCAGCATTCTTGTGTAATTGCCGTCAAGTTTTTTCTCCATACGTTATGAAATCTTGCGTTTATTATGTGATATTAAGTTTATATAAATACTTTGAAGTTTATATAATCATTCATTCAAAATATTCTGTTTGTTTTAGTTGTTGAAATTCATTTTCAGGAATCAATATTTTTGTTTGCATTTCTTTTTTATTTAATTTTTTTAGAAAACTCATTCTTTTTCTTTTTCTTTTTTAAAGAGACTTTTTAGATATCTAATTAATTCACTATTAAAATATTCAAAAGAATTTAAACAAGCATTACAGTTTGAACAAATTCAGGTGACTTTTTAATAAATACTAAAGATTATAGATAAGTATTTGGTTGAATATTCATTAGATTAAAGCATTTCTGAAGTTTTGTGTCAATTAAAAAGGGTTAAAATCTTGTGTATGAATATTTTGATTGTTCAATAGAGTTCAATGGTATTCCAATCTGTCTTGGGTTATTTTATGCCTTGAGTTGAAGGAATTGTATTTGTTATACATTTATATTTAAAATTTTTGTGTTGAGTATTTTGAAGAGTTTTTGTGTTTGGCATATAGGTTAAATAATATCTCTGCTGTTCTTCTACAATGATGACTTTGGAATTAAATAACCCACAAAGGTTAATATTCCATTAAATAAAGAAATGAGGCGCAGTCATCTCTGCAGACTCCCCCAACAAGTGTCCTGGATATGACTATAAACAATCTGATGGTGAGGCTTCTGTAATGCAGGAGCTTTTGGGAATGCAGAGTACTCTTTTATAGTCATCACTTCCAGGCCAGTCTAGCCTGGAGTGGTAGCACCTGATAGGGTCCTATCTATGGGTCAAATAGAACTAAACAGTGTACTTATGCTAAACTGAATTGTTTGAAATAGATCTGTTTATATGTATAAAAATGGATTTAGCATTAAATAGCCTACAATGGTTGATATGCCATAAAACCAAACCAAACTAAACACAAATAATTTGCATATAGATGAATGGTTTCAAGTATTTCTATCTAATTCTAATAGTTACATGGTTTTAAGAAATTATTTCTATTTAACAATGTGTTTGTAAAAATATCTTAAAACCTTCTATGTAAAAATTTTGGGTTTTATGTGACTCTTCATTCAAAACATTCTATTACTTCTTTGTTGGCTTATAGATAAATTGGATGAGCCATATCCTGGTTATTTTTTCTACTTACCAATGGCACAAACATCCAAACAACTACAAACTACTTTGAACAAAAGCAAGAAAATCAATTCAAGAGTCTAAAAAGGAATTTTGTCAAGAATATGTCAGTAGACTTAACTCTTTTTCCATACCAAAAGCAATTTGGGAAATAATTAAAAAAATACTTGGTGAACATCAATCCATACCAGTAAGACACACTATAATGAATAATAGTACAGTAACGGATGAAAAGGCCATGACAAAGATATTTGCTGAAACATTCTCAACAAATTTTTCATATAAAAATTGCCAACAATAATTCTTAACCACAAAAGAAAATGTTGGGCTAAACTTTTAAACAAGCTAAACTTTGGAACCAGAAACCAGAAAGAATCCAAGGAACCATTCTTCCCCTCTGAATTAGATGATGCCATCAAAAACTCTCACAATTCAGCCACAGGACTGAACGAGATTCTGCTTTCTTGAAACATTTCCCCAAAACATCATAAAAGCTCCTTTAAAAGATTTATAATGACATATGGATTAACAGGATATTCTCAGGATTATGGAGACAAACAATTCTGACCCAAGAGACTGAGACCAATTGCTCTTACAAATTGTGTATATAAAACATGGGAGAGAATGGTGAATAAGCAACTAATTTAGTGACTGGAATCAAACAGTTTAATGACAGATCTACAATGTGGCTTCCAAAACAATAGAAGCATTATAGTTCAGCAGGCCGAAGGACATATCGGCTGAAACGTGATTATAACGATAAAGATAAGGTCAATAGTCCAAATATTCTAAGAGATAATATTCTAAGTAATAATACATATTAAAAGCATTTATACAAAAAGATGACCCCGCCCCTAATGAGTGTCCAAGATAAAGCACCAAAGAGAATGTGGAGTACCTTATCATAGCCATTATTCCCAGGTCCACTATGGACCAGAGTGGTAGTTTGGTTTGGTTGGTTGTTTGGGTTTTATGGCTATCAACCTTTGTAGGTTATTTAATGCCAAATCTCTTTTTATGCAATTAGTTCTATTTCAAAAAATTCAGTTTAGCATGAGTACACAGTTTAATTGTCAAAAACATTTCTATCTTAAGTAATTTAGTTTATTCAAACAGTTCTAATTCAGCTAATTCAATTTATAGCATAAATTTTGTTTACACACAGTTAAATGTCAAAACATTTCTATATTAAACAATTCAGTTTAGTGTAAGTTGAGTCTCAATGTCAAAAACACTTCCATTTCAAACAATTCAGTTTAGCATAAGCACACAGTTTAAATGTAAGCACAGATTAATTGTCAAAAACATTTCAGTTTAGTCTAACATTTCAGTTTAGTCTAACAGTTCTAATTCAAACAATTCAGTTTAGTGTAAGTATGCAGTTTAGTTCTATTTAACCCATAGATAAGGCTCTATCAGGTGCTACTACTCCAGGCCGGAGTGAACCTGGGAGCAATGGCAATGAAGGGGTGCACCACATTCCCCAAAGCTCCACCATCACTGGAACCTCACCATCAGATTGTTTAGTGTCATTAACAGGACACTCGTTGAGTGGGGGGGTCTAACTCCTCTGCAGAGGTGCAGTCAGTGTATTCTACAGCCCCAGGTGACTGGGCAACGGAGTGGTAGTATTTGTTAATGTCCCATCTATTGGTCAAATAGAACTGTTTGATAACTTAATATACTTAAAAACATTTAACTGTGCACAAAGAAATGATTTATATCAAATTGAATAATTAGTTGACACTATTTAACTGTGTGAAAAACAAAAAAGCAATTCTTGAAACTATCTAACTGTATGCAAACAAATAAGCTGTGTCTGATTTTTAAAAAAAATAATGTTATCTACAAAGTATTCACTTGAAAATCATATATATGTATAAAAAGGATTTGGTATGAAATAACCATCAAAAGTTGATATGCCATTAAACCAATAATACAACATCTATCATAAAGACTGTAATCTTTAGTGGTGTTATCTACTGATTGAAAAGTAAGACTTTATTTTAAGGTATTTATAATTAATTGGTATATATATATATATATACACATATATATATATATATATAATCATCATCATCATCATGTCATGCCGCTAGCACGGATATCCCTGACCCTCTCTCGCCACTTCTCCCTATCGTTCATCGCCTCTGGCAGGTCTTCAGGGCTACATCCCGTATCCTCATATAGCTGCTGTATGTATGTTCGAGCGGGTCGTCCTGCTTTTGCTCAGCCATATGTGGGGATCCATTGGAGTACATCACTTGTGAGCTCGTCCCTGCTTCTCCAGCAATGTCCTACATGTCTGGTTCATCTAGCTTGGATAGTTTTCGTGACGTAGGTGGCCATATAGTTGGTGCTTTTTGGGGTGTTGCCGCCAGGACTTGTTCAATATTGCTTGCAACATTCTTGTGTAATTGCCATCTAGCTTCTTCTCCAGCCGTTTTGTTAACATCCAAGTGGGGCATCCATACAGCAGTACCGACACGACCGCTGCCTGGAAGAAAATGCATTTCATTTTATCGGTCAGGTCTGATTTCCATATGATTGATAGCTTATCGATGGGTTGTCCATGCCTTCGTTAGCTGCATGTCAATGTCTTTTTCAGTTGATGAGACACTGCTTCCGAGGTAGGTGAATAAGTCCACCAGTTTCAGAGAGGTTCCATCTAGTGTGGAAATGTTGCCAGTCTGATTAAAGCACATATATTCAGTTTTATGTGCATTGACATAGAGGCCAATGCCTGCAGCAGCTCGTTCCAAACTATGCAGTAGTGTTTCAGCTTGGTTGGGTGTATTTGACAGTATTGCTATATCATCAGCATAGTCGGCGTCAGTAATTGTTTTTGCTGGGTATCTTCTGCTTCTTTTCTTTGTCAGCTGAAGCCGTTTTCTCTGATTTTATCAATCGATGTTCTAAGCACATAGTCTAGACAGATGATAAAGAGGTATGGAGCTGGCGTGTCTCCTTGTAGTACTCCTGCTACAATGTCGAAGTATTGTGTCTCCATCTGGTGAACGTATTTTCACTTTGGTGTTTCTATAGAGAATCATTATTGCTGCTATGGTTTCTTTTGGTAGGCCGTATACTAGTAGGATTTATTCCATCTTCCCACTGTGAATGGAATCGAAGGCCTTGGTAAAGTCGACAAATTGTAATGTAGGTTTTTTGCCCATACGCCTTCAAGGATTCTACTGATGGTCAATATTTGTGAGGTCGTGGATCTATTTCTTCAGAAGCCATTTTGGTTTTTTCTAAGGATGTTGTCGATTTTGGGTTCTATGTGGTTTCGTAGTAGGGCATTTTAAATTTTGGCTGCTATGGATGTAAGTGTTATACCGCGGTAGTACTTGGCTAATCTGAGGTCACCCCTTTTAGGGAAGAGGAGGATGCATCCCTTCATCGATCTGTCAATCAGATTTTGATTATAGACTGCGTTGCAGTGTCGGAGCAGTATGTCATCGAATTGTCTGGTATTCCATACTTCTGGGGGAATCTCGTCCAGCCCTGCAGCTTTCCTATTTTTAATTTTTCTAAGAACTGAGTCGAGTTCTTCTTGTGTGAACGGTCTTAGTTTATTGTCCAATTGCTTACTAATAATTCTGGTGATTGGTTCATGTATAACTTTCGGTGGGTTTTCTAGTAGAATTTTGAAATGCTTTTTCCACAGTTTTATTCTTTCTTGTTGGTTTGCAGCTTTCAATTTTGCTTTGGTTGTGCTCTTCCTTCTACTCACTTCATTTATTGTTTGCCAGGCTATCCTAGATTGGTTATCTTCTACTGAGTCTCTAATCTTATCTATCTGATTTTGTATGTATTCTGTCTGTTCTTTTAGATATATGCCTGTTAATTGATATTGTGCCTTTTTTAGTTTTATGGCATTTGTGTTTGTTGGGTTCTTCCTAGGGCTTTTGGAGGCAGTTTTCATGTGTGCACGTTTTTCTCTCACTGCTAACGTTTCTTATGGGACTCTATATTTAGTTCTAGGTTTTGCTGGAATACTCTTCGCTGCTGCCTCAAGGTGCACGTTGATGAAATTCTTATATTCATCATTTGGGGTACCTTTTTCTGTCTTCTCTTGTAGTGTCTAAACAGATTCGAGACATTTATATATATATATATATATATATATAGTCCTCCACAGACAGATCTGTTTTGTTCTATCAGAACTCATCAGTGTGGCTAGACAGTATCTTCCTGTAGCTGGGATCGAAACCCGGTTGGCTCAAACGTCAAACCAAAGCTTCTAACCATTCAGCCATGAGGAGATATTAGCTGCGAAGTAAATTTTAAACGGTTATGAATCACAATTACTATTGTTTACATACATCCGTTCAACGGTAGCCGAGACCTCAATTCAAACAAAGAGGCTTGCAATAGACACTAATGGCAACACGATTACTTCTTCGCCAGAGAACTCAACCCCACGGGGGTAGGGGAGTATATATTTCTCTTTCTCTCTCTCTCTCTCTCTATATATATATATAGGAACTACAATCAGACCCCTCTACATCAGAATTAAAGAACACCTCAAAACACATGCATCCTCATTCTATAAACATTTAATTAAATGCAAAAATAATAATAATAATTCTTCAATTAGAATGGAAGCAATCATATGTAATGTTGGTAATCTCAGAATTAAGGAAGCTTTATTAATAGTTATGTTACACCTTCAGATTAACAGTAGGTTGGAATTAAATATGTATATATAATTATATATATATATATATATATATAATTATATATATATATATATATATATATATATATATAATTATATATATATATATAATTATATATATATATATATATATGATTATATATATATATATATAATTATATATATCATTAATTAACATGCACATCTTTAATACATATTTAAGACTTAAAAAAAATGAAATAAAACAAAATAAAATAAGAATTAAAAAAAAAGGAACTGATTAGGACAACTGAAGTCAATTCCACATGGCATTTAAATACCCCACATGGCACCATGGTTATAACATCCAATATGGCATTTTAACACTGTATGTGACACCATGTTTACAATGTTCAAAAAAAATTTGAACCCTTAATATCATGTTCATTTATAAAAAAAAAAAAAAAGTCTCTGACGATGAAGTTTTACTTTGAAATTAATTAGACCCAAAAGATTATTATTTCGCATTGCTCTCTAGATTAATTCTGTACTGTGCAAATCTCCAAGCAAATTGCAAAATACTTTTATATATATATACTAGCTGTACACGGCCATGCGTTGCTGTGGCTCAGTTTGTTTGAATGGAAAAAAAAATGAAAATGCATGTTTCTGATATGTTTCATTTTCCAATACCTGGATAATAAGTATATAAAAATACTCCTGAATTTGAATAAAATACTCTCAGAAAATTTTAAACCAATTAGTGGTATAAAACTGGAGATTATCGGTTAGTAACAGAAATTTACATTTTTATTTATATAGATTTTTGGATATTAAGTATATAAAAACACTCCTGAATTCGAATAAAATACTCTCAGAAAATTTTAAATCAATTAGTGGTATAAAACTGGAGATTATCGGTTAGTAACAAACATTTACATTTTCATTTATATAGATTATCCAAAATTTAATATCAATTTTGTTACCTTTCCATAAATACTATACCACATAATCCTTGACAACACAATCATTATATATATATATATATATATATAAAAAATCTTTCAAAAAAAGTAACGTAATGATGATCTTAATTTTAACCATCATCATCACTCAACAAAATCCACCATAAATCAGACATTTCATATTCACACCAAATAAAAATTTAGCTATCATAAAGTTTGGTAGGATTAAGAGAAAAAGAAATAGTTTTGATTGTAATAAACCATTTCACCACACCCTGAACACCCACTCTTTCCTTCTCACACTCCCTTCCATCATCTCACCCCTTCCCATCAACAGACAGTGGAAATATTCGTATGCATATAAAGTTGCATGCTTGTATATACGCGAATATACGTATATATGTACGTACGAGCAACACCACATACACAAACATACTAATATTCAAAAGCACAAAAACTTAGACACACATGCACACAAATAATCCGCTATGTTAATCAGTCTTTTCTTGGAAACCTTTGCTCTGTCTGATAAATGCGGAAGGCATGAAATCCATGGTCTCAAGCACTACCATGTAATAAGGTAATATATATATATATATATATATTGACATCCACAGACAGACCTGTTTTGTTCTATCAGAACTCTTCAGTGTGGCTAGACAGGCTAGATTCCCGAAGTTGGGATCGAAACCCGGTTGACTCAAACGCCAATCCAAGATTCTACTACTCAGCCACGAGGAAACCAGCGCAAGTGAAGGAAATTTAAATGTTTATGTATCACATTTGTTTTTGTTTACATATATCCGCTTAATGCCAAATCTTGTTTATATATATATATAAACAGGATTTGGCATTAAATAACCCTTAAGGGTTGATATACCATTCAACCAAATAACCTAACCTAACCTTAACTTACTGATGATATGACTTTGATGAATAATTATTACAAGATTTTTTTCATAGCAGTCTGGGATCTGGAAACTGATTGTTTAAGTTTTAGTGTCATTAGCATTGGTTGTCGTATGTGCTAAGCGCTTTCACTTTTCTTAAATTTTTTACTTATCTTAACGGTGCATGGAGAATAATTGAAAATCACAATCAAGGAAAACAAAGCTAATGTGAATGAATGTTTACTGAAAATTAGTGATTAAAAAATGAGAGATAAAAGAAAAGATGTTAAAGATTGTACTCTTATTATACCGATAGTAGTTGGAGTTTGAACTCATTTATTACAAGACTGCAGTCCAGTATTGGACACTATTGGAATTTCTCCCAGATTATAATAAAAATTAGAATTAAAAAAATGAGAGATGAAAGAAGCAAGAAAAAATGTTAAAGACTGTGCCTTTATAAAACCAATAGTATATGGAATTTATTTGGTTACTGAATAGCTGACGGCAAGGAAAATAGTTTTTCCTTTTGAAGCTATGTGGTGCATTCAGTAAGTTTCCAGATTTTTTTTGTACAGGCATTTAAAATTGTCATTGACTCTTGAAAATTCAATGCACTTGGCATTTCCATCAGGACAATTCACCAGTCCACAACTCCATCCTTGTCACAGACTATTTGACCAAGATGAGCATCAACATAGTTCCTCAGCCTCCCTATAGTCCAGACCTTGCTCCCTGTGACTTTTGCTCATTCCCTAAGCTCAGAGACTGTCATTATGAGACAATTGAGGAGATGAAAGAGGCTGTAACGAAGGTCATTGACATGCTCACACAAGAGGACTTCCATGGGGCCTTGCAGAAGTTGTTGGAATGGTACAACAAGTGCATTGCAGTTGGAGCAGATTACTTCAAAGGGGACTATAGAGTTTCATGTGTGTACTATCAATAAAAGTGCCTATACGAAAAAAGTCTGGAAACTTATTTAATGATCCTCGTATGTCTTATTATCCTTATTAGCATTCCCTTAGAATGATATTTCTATCACTGTATAAATCAAGAACTGCAGGAGCAATGATCACCAAATTTTCTTTGGCTCAAAATGGGATCCTGGGTCGTTTTGGAAAAGCTCCAGCATTACTGTAGCCTCACCATCAGATCGCTTTGTGCCATATACTGGACACAATTCCAGGAGCATACAGTTGGTATATCCTGCAGCCCCAGCCTATTGGGCAAGATGATATTTAGATATCTAGGCAAATGTCTAGATATCAAGACAAAGTCCAGATATTTCAGTACCAATTCTTGATACATTTACATTAGCAAATTTTCTGTGGTTATCAATGGAACTTCAGAACATGTTTTTTGCATAGAAAAAGGGATACTCCAAAAGTAATGCCAACCATTTATTTCGATGGAAACTATAACAAACACAGGGTGAATATTCTGTATTATTTACCTTATGAATAAGAACAAATAATTACGCTATGAATCATCATCATCATCATCATGTCGTGCTGCTAGCACAGATATCCCTGACCCTCTCTTGCCACTTCTCCCTATCATTCATCGCCTCTGGCAGGTCTTCAGGGCTACATCCCATATAGATCTGGTCGTCCTGCTTTTTCTTGGCCATATGCGGGGTTCCATTGGAGTACGTCAATTATGAGCTCATCCTTGCTTCTCCAGCAGTGTCCTGCGTGTCTGGTTCATCTAACTTGGATAGTTTTCATGATGGGAGGCAGGTGGCCATATAGTTGGTGCCTTGTGGGATGTTGCCGCCAGGACTTGTTCAATATTGCTTGCAACATTCTTGTGTAATTGCCGTCTAGCTTCTTCTTCAGCCGTTTAGTTAGCGTCCAAGTAGTGCATCCATATAGCAGTATCGATACGATCGCTGCCTGGAAGAAACTGCATTTCATTTTATCAGTCAGGTCTGATTTCCATATGATCAAGAGCCTATCGATAGCTGTCCAATTACACTATGAATAAAAACCAATAATTACACTATGAATAAGAACAAATAATTACACTGAAAAAGAACAAATTTTCACCGACAAAACAAAGGCTACTGTCCTGAAGGTGTATTTTTAAAGCCTTTAAATTGGATATCGAATAGAAAGAAATTTGTTTGTATATAAAGTTTGCACAGATCTGGTTGTTTTTGTCTGATTTTTTTGATGAATAATTATCATTATATGTTGATTTATTCAAACTATTATTTTCATCTTTGTTATATTCATAGGTATCATTATAGATCCAATATTTCGGTTTGGTTTGTTGGGTTTTATGGCATACCAACCTTTGTAGGTTATTTAAGCCAAATCCATTTTCATGTAGATAATCTGTTCTATTTAAAACAATTCAGTTTAGCATAAGTACACAGTTTAATTGTGAAAAATATTTCTATATCAAACTATTCAAGCAGTTATATGTAACAATTCAGTTAAGTGTAAATACAGTTTTAATGTCGAAAAACAGTTCTATTTGAAATAATTCAGTTAAGCATAAGCACACTGTTTAAATGTAAATACGGTTTAATTGTCAAAAACATTTCTATTTCAAGCTATTCAGTTTACTCAAACAATTCAGTTTAGCATAAGAATGCTGTTAGTTCTACTTAACCCATAGATAGGGCCCTATCAGGTGCTACCACTTCGGGCCAGAGTGGACCTGGGAGTGATGGCAATGAAGGGGTACTCCACATTCCCCAAAGATCAAGTACTGCTGGAACTTCACCATCTGATTGTTTAGTGTCATATCCAGGACACTCGTTGGAGGGGGGGTCTTACCCCTCTTCAGAGGTGTAGTCAGTGTATTCTCCAGCCCCAGCTGACTGGGCAATCCAATATTTCATTATGAGAGATGATAAAAAGAATTGAGATTGAACCTTTATTCTTGTGAAATTTCAAAATTTTCAATTTGAATGAATATTTGTACACAGTTGAGCAACTTACATGATAAAAGGATAATTTCTCACTACCAGTTCTTCATGGATTTTGATTAGCAGTTTTTGGCAAAATAAATGAAATACTCCATACTCACCAGACACCCTGGCTCTACGTGACTTCTTGCTTCCTGAACTTAAAATTTATCTCACTGGCAACATTTGAGATGTGGAAAACAATAAAAGAAATCTGATGCTGCAGCTTCATACTATTTAAAAAAGCGAAGTTTCAGAGGTACTTTAACCAAGAGAAAACTCACTGGAATATTGATCCGAAGGGTAAGATTTTAGAATAAAGAGGAAATTAAAAGAAATATCAAAAGAGGAATTTCATAGGTGCTTTGACTACTGGGAAACTCCATGGAATAATTGTGTGGAATAGCAAGGGGACTATTTTGAAGAAAATTAATGTTCCATTCATTGTTTATTTCTGTCTCAATAAATACACCAGTACTGCTTCAGTTATAGTATTATATACACATATATATATATATATATATATATAGGTGTGTGTGTGTGTGTGTGTGTGTGTGTGAGAAAAACAAGGTATTTTGTGGATAAGTTTGTTTATAGCTGAAAAATCTGCTATCATTAAATGTTTTATTTTTTACATGAAACCATCATAAGGCTGACGTTAATATGTAATGTTGTATCTTCTGAATTATATTCAATTCTGGAATGAACCAAAAAAGTGAAAAAGTCCTAAGATTCTATCACAGTTAGTAGCATTCTGTTTCCAATCCATGTTATGTAATTAGTGTTAAAAATTTATTTCAAAGCTATTTGCAATGGATTTTAAGAATTTTTAGAAACTTTATAAGAAATTTTTTAAAATTTTAGTTGCGATTTGCAATTTAGGAAGAATTATTAAACAACATTAAAAAGTTAGCATAAATATAAATGATTAATAAAATCAAACTAATTTAAATAAGGAATCTTGTAACTTTTTTAGCATTAATTTGGCTAAGTAAGGAGATAAGTTGAAAAATCAAAATGTGATACTTTTGGAACAGAATGGACGGAATAATGGAAGTTCAAAATCTGGATATGGCTGCTTGCATCTCATATTGCACTAATGCCCTTGGGAAAGGTATGGATCCAAATACTCTCTCTCAAACAAGGGTTAAATTGGGTAGAATAGGCTTTTTAACTATGGAATAGCAAGCAGTTTATAAAAGCTCTGTATTCAAACTAATTGTACTCAGCATAAAAAGTTAACCTGGCTTCACACCTGGCTCATGGCAGAGGCATTGGATAAATGAATACTTTCTGAATATACTATGTGTGTTGCCTCTTTTTGTTGAAGTGGAGAGAAAACAGTTATGAAACAATAGACTCATTTTTTGATACAATCTTTTTAAAGAGGAATTTTTAATGTAATATATATATCTACTGATATTTTCCAAGATTTCATAAATTTTTGGGGCTATAGAATACAGTAACTGCTTCTCTGCAGAGGGGTAACACCTCTTTCCTCCAATGAGTGTTCTGGATATGACACTAAACAATCTGATACTGAGGTTTCAGTTATATTGGAGCTTTGGGGAGTATCTTTTATTAGAGCACCTGATAGGATCCTATCTATGGGTCAAATAAAATTAAACTGTGTACTTATGCAAAACTGTATTGTTTGAAATAGAACTGTTTATATATATAAAAATGAATTTGGTATTTAATAACCTACAATGGTTGATGTGCTATAAAACCAAACCAAACCAAACCAAACCAATCTCATAAATCTAATTTGAGAACTTTCAATTACATTAGTAAAAAAGATTCAGGTAAATTTTCATTAATACTGAAAATGTAAACAAAAATCAGTCATTAATCAAACCGAGTATTATTGGCATGGGGTAGTGGTGGTAGTGGTGGTGGTCACAGTGATGGTGGTGTGATCCAAAAGACATCTTAGTGAACATAAGGCTGCAACCACCCTCCATCGATGACAGTGTTGCAGTCTCAGTAGCAAATAGATATTTACCAACCCTTCTGCCAATAGGCAGAATGTGACACAAGGTCAAGTTTTCCGTGGAGTATAGCTGGTTGGAGTTTGCCTTCTCCAAGACTGGTTGCAACACCAAGGCCAAAGAGCCAGAACTGCCCAACTCTTTATCCATAGTGAGAGAGAGAATCAATGATTCATGCCACTTCCATGGGAATTAGTGTGAAGTGAGATGCAAACAGCCTCATGCAGGATTTTAACTCGGTTTGTCATGTGCATTTCCTTCAACATTAACCATCACTCTTCACACATCTTTAGGAGTAGGCATTTATAGCTTTATATCCCTTGGCTTTCAATTCAAACTTGTAGCCCTAACAAGGCTAGAGTACCTAAAAGCTCATCCCCATCCTTATATCTCATTACCTTATTTGGGTTGTTTAGGTGCTATGCCGACTAACTTCTCTTTATCGCATTTTTTTCGACAATGGAAGGATTACTTAGTGGAACCCATCTCCTTTCCAAGTGACTTGTGACAGGTTATAGTATCATATATAGACATGGTACTGGTATCTAGGAATAATCCCTGACCTTACACTTTTGAATTCAGAATTTTCCTTCTCTTTGACTGGTTGCCAAACTGAGGCTAAAAAGCCCAGTCTGCTCTAAGATTTTATCTTTAAGTTCATTCTTTATGACTATAACTGTTTTACAAGCCATTATAGGTAAAATACATAAGTATATCAGTGGAGATTGCCATAGTTTAGTAACTAATGTGGTGGACTGCAACATCATGATAAGCAAGTTTGAACTCCTGTCTCACTATTACGTTCATTTGGGAAAGGTATGAATGATCTTTTCCTCTTCAGCTATGGGTTAGATAATGGTGCTACTATCTTTCTACAAGGCATTAAATAGACCATCAAGGTTGATATGCCATTAAACAAAGCAATCAAATCAAACTATCAGGATATCAATTAATCTACAGCCTGATGATCAAAAAGACATACTTAAGTTAAAAATATATTTTTTTAACACAACATTCTCCTTTGTTAAGGTGTTTAATTTAATAAAGAATATCAATCACATAGAGAAAACATTACATGCATTTACCCAACCCCAACACAACAGGCAGTTGCCCAGTTGGCTGGGGCTGTAGAATATACAGACTGCACCTCTGCAGAGGGGTAAAGATACCCTCCCAGTGAATGTCCTGATATGACACTAAACAATCCAGTGATGCTGGAGCTTTGAGGAATGTGGAGCACCCCTTCATTGCCATTGCTCCCAGGTCCATCTGGCCCAGGATGGTAGAACCTGATAAGTTAAATAGAACTAACTGCATACTTATGCTAAACTGAATCGTTTAATATAGAAGTGTTTTGACATTTAACTGTGTGTAAACAAAATCTATTCTCATACTAAACTGAATTGTTTGAATTAAAACTGTTTAAATAAACTGAATAGCTTGGAATAGAACTGATGATTTGTATAAAAATGGATTGGGCATTATATAACCTACAAAGGTTGATATGCCATAAAACCCAACAAACCAACAACAGGCAGGATGCAATATAAGGTCAGTTTTTAAGCAGAGTAATTTACTAGACTTTTTGCTTAGATGTGGCACAAGGCCATATGAATGGGGCACCCAATGAGACTCAAACTGACTTGTGAAAGTTTGCTAGTCTAGCTTGCAAACCAGTACACCACCCGAGACACTCGAGTTTTTAAGCAGAATAAAACTGGTTTAAAGTCAAAGTTGTCCTTCTCTGAAACTGGTTGCCTAAACAAAGCTAGAGAACCCCATTAACCTGACTATTTATCCTATTTCTTGGAGGAAAATAGATGGATTCATGCCTTTCACAAGGGCATTAGTGCAAAGTGAAACACCAACAGCTTCATCCAGGATTTGAACCTGGATTGTTGCTTCCATTTCCTACAATGATAACCGTTATACTGTAAAACCAACCAACAAATCAACTGTTATATATTGACCCTCGACCGAGCCATCAATCAAGAGATGCACCGGTGTAAATAAGCGGAAGAACAGTTGAAGCAGGTGGGCGTTAGACAATAATATAATCAGGTGCCCAGACGGTTCAAGTCAGTTGGAGACAGGATGCCAAAGTGAGAACCCGCTGCAGACAGAGGGCTTTGGACCCTCAGTGACCCACGGTTGAGCAACCCCAGCCAAGATGAGTAAGAAGTGCTGCCATAGTCGAGAGAAGTTGGGTCTATATAGTAATCCGTCTCTGTCCCTGTCTCCACTCATTTCTTACACACAACAAACATCACCTATTCGAAAACAAAGTGTGAAAAATTTATATTTTTATAAAGAAGTGTATGCGTTCGTTGTTGAAGTCGTCATTATCAGTTGATTATGTTCCCGTGTATATTTGTATACACATAATATGGATATACAACACAACTAACCAACAAACCAACCAAGTCTTAAAAGTTTCCAGTACTCAATAGTTGAAAATTAGCGACGGAATACATGCTTGAAAAATCATTTCTTTGCCAGAAACTTTTTCTTTCTCCTAATATTTCTCTTATCAACATTTCTTAGTGATCTTTTAATCTTCATTCGTTTATTAAAAAGAAACAAACTTTCATCTTTGTTTTTGTAAAATTAGAAAAAAAAGAAACTAATATTGATAATTTTAAAAATGTATCTCCAGGATATGAGAACAGGTAAAAAAATAAATTTTCAAACAATACTGAATTTTTGAAAAAAATACTAAAATGAAGAGTAAAAAAGAGAAGAAACAATTCAAACTATGGTGTGATATTTCATTACATGCCGGAAAATGCAAGTAAGCCTGAGAAATAATAGAGAATCATTTCAACCAATGCTTTTGATTTTAAACGATCACCTTGAAAGAAAAGATTTAAACATCAGATAATAAAAGAAAATGGGAAATAAAATAACAAGAATTATCACAGTTTTGAACAGAAAAATCTCCAGGTCAACATTCCCAGCTCCTAGACAATCCATGCATCCATTGGATTCCAGTCATAACAGCAGTCCATTATGATATTGGTGCTTCTACTAAAGCGAGTTAAAAGTTTTGCAATATTTTAGTAACAAGAGGCTCATTTCGACAGATCTTGATGATTGTGCTGAAATCATGAAGATGTCAAACTATAATGGATGCTGAGCTTGATATTCTTCAAATGCAACTCACCAGATTTGCATCTACGGCTTGGAGAACAGCCTTTGTTTTTAGACCGACCTGACCTTATTTAATGGTATATCAACCTTTGTAGATTATTTGATGCCAAATCTATCCTTGCAGAAGAACACTAATTGTATTGGCCTTGCAGTTAGAGTGTTCGCTAGTGGTTAGAGTGTTCTGGGAGTGGTTAGAGTGTTCTGGGACCGGTTAGAGTGTTCTTGGAGAGTTCAATCCCAGGTCAAGTCATACCAAAGACTTAAAAATCTATCCTTACAGAAGAACAGTAATTGTATTGGCCTAGTGGTTAGAGTGTTCTGGGAGCGGTTAGAGTGTTCTGGGAGATCAGAGTTCAATCCCAGGTCGAGTTATACCAAAGACTTAAAAAATGGTACTTGATTCCTCCTTGCTTAACATTATAAGGTATGGATCAAGGGTAGAGTGGAGCAACCCAGGAAAAGAAGTAGTGCCCTTCCCTATGCCTTGGTGTAGTACCTATTGAAAAGGGAGTCTTTAAGGCAACATCCTGTATCGCCACAGAGCTATTGTATATAGGTTGTATATATAGCTGGTTGTCCTGCCTTTGCTCGTCCATGTGAAGAGGTCCACAGGAGTATGTCACTTTTGAGTTTGTCCTTACTTCTTCAGCAGTGTCCTGCATGTCTGGTTCATCTAACTTGGATAGTTTTTGTGATGGGTGGTAGGTAGCCTTACAGCTGCTGCTTTGTGGGGTGCTGCCTCCAGGACTAGTTCAATATTGCTCTCAGCATTCATGCGTAATTGCTCTCAAGCTTTTTCTCCATACATTTAGTTAGTGGCCATGTCATGCATCCATATAGCAGTATCAACATGAACACTGCTTGGAAAAAACTGTTTTTTATTTTATCGGTCAGGTCAGACTTCCATATAACTGATAGTCTATAGATAGCTATTGATGCTTTTGCTAGTCATGTGTTGATGTCTGTCTTGTTTGATGAGACACTGCTTCCTATCGTTCATCGCCCCAGGCAGGTCTTCTGGACAACATCCCGTATCCTCACATAGCTGCTGAATGTATGTTCGTGCTGGTCGTCCTGCACGGCCATGTGTGGGGGTCCATAAGAGTACATCTCTTATGAGTTCATCCCTGCTTCTCCAGCAGTGTCCTGCATGTCTGGTTTGTCTAACTTGAATAGTTTTCATGATAGGAGGCAGGTGGCCATACAGTTGGTGTCTTCTGGGGTGTTGCCGCCAGGACTTGTTTAAGATTGCTCGCAGCATTCTTGTGTAATTGCCGTCTAGCTTCTTCTTCAGCCGTTTTGTTAGCGTCCATGTAGTGTACCCATATAGCAGTATCGATGTGACCGCTGCCTGGAAGAAACTGCGTTTCATTTTATCGGTAAGGTCTGATTTCCATATAATCGATAGCCTAGTAACCTATAACAGGGAATATAAAGGGGTTTATATCTTTCCTGAGGATATTCGTCTAAAAGTTAATGATAGCACAACTGGAGTTCAAACTCATTACAATGTCACAGTCCAGCATTTTAACCTAATCTAACTTAACCTAATTTAACTTAACTTGCTGTTATATATAAGGTATTATAATGCATTTTGTATTAGCTTTCATTTGTTTTATTTTGCGCAATCAGATACCAGAGTGCTCAATTTGGAGGTGCTTTGTTTTAAAAGATGAAATTTTTACTTACAGTTTTTTTCCTTGTGGGCTCTGGTGAGTTCTAGTTGCTTCCAAATGGAATTCCTTTATTATCTGACCCTGCTCAGAGCAGAGATGGGATCAGTGTAATGTATCATGGTCAAGTCATCTCAGTGCTGGTTATAAAGTTTAAACAAAACAACCCTGTAACCCTAAGTAAGTGCAAGGCAACTTCACAAAAGAGAACAAAGAAACAAGAAATGACCATATACTTCCTGTTTCTTGATTGTTGTGAAATGGTCTAAAAGATTATTGAGAATTCTATTACTTCTGTGACAGATATAAAAACCAGGTCCCGTCACAGAATGAAGAGAGGAGCTTCTGGTCAGCAGAGAAGAACAATTCCTGACCCAAGAATCAAAGTCAGTAACTTTTACCTACTAAATTTGAAGAGACAAGCAGTAGAGAGGAAGAATACATGGCCCAGTGTTTTTCAGCAGCCACCCTGATAGCAGTAACATTCCATTCACACCACATCAAGAGAGAACGATGGTGTCCCTGTGGTGTATTGGTTAAAGCGATGGACTACAAGATCATAGTAAGTGAGTTCAAACTCCAGTCGCGCTATTACGTTCACTTTCAGACAAATATCCTTGGGAAAGGTATGAATCCCTTTATCCTTCCAACTATGGGTTAAATAATATAACTACTGTTCTTCTAGAAGGATGGCTTTGGCATTAAATAACCTATATAGGTTGATATGCCATTTAACAAAGAAACCAAACCATTCAAATGAGGAGTTTCTTTCATTTATTTTTCATGGTCCAGTTGGCCAGGGCGACAAAATACACCAACTTCATCTCTGCAGAGGGGTAAGACTCCCCAACAATGAGTGTCCTGATTATGACACTAAACAATCTGATGGTGAGTCTTCAGTAATGCTGGAGTTTTGGGGAATGCATTACTATTGCTCCCCAGTAGACTCTGGCTTGGATTGCTAGTACCTGATAGGGTCCTATTTATGGCTCTAATAGAACTGTTTGACATTTAAACTATGAACTTATGCTAAACAGAATTGTTTGAAATAGAAGTGTTTTTACATTTAACTATGTGAACACAAAAAACTGTGTTCTTATGTCATACTGAATAGCTAGAAATGTTTTATCATTTAACTGTGTGTAAAAAATGACTGATGTTTAATTGAATTGTCAGTGAAACATAGCAATACTTGGAACCATTTAACTTTGTTGACTTTGGCTCAACTGAATTGTTTGAAATAGAATTGTTTGATCACTTAACTGTACATAAAAAATAACTAATCTTAATTGAATTATCAGGGATAAATAGCAATACTTGAAAACATTATACTGTGCACGAACAAATGATTAATAGTAAATATCATCATCATCATCATGTTGTGCCACTAGCATGGATATCCATGAACCTCTCTCACCACTTTCCCCTATCGTTCATTGCCTCTGGCATGTCTTCTGGGCTACATACCGTATCTTCACATAGCTGCTGTATTTATGTTCTTACTGGTCGTCCTGCTTTTGCTTGGCCATATGTGGAGGTCCATATTCATATTAGATAGAAATAAGTGAAACCATTTAACTGTGTGCAAAAATGAGCACAGGCTCATTTAAAAATGAGAATTAATTTTTTTTTTTTTTTTAATTTATTTCGGACTTTTTGTCCTCATCTTGGTAGTTTTTGTGTTGTTTCTTCAAAAACTACCAAGATGAGGATAAAAAGTCCGCAATAAATAAAAAAAAGAAAAAATTAATTCTCAGATTAAGAAGCCTCATCTCAAAATGATTCCAATTAAAGATAATCATTTAAAAATGTTATCTACAAAATGTGTTTAGAAATCATATATTTAATATATATGTATAAAAAGGATTTGGCATTGAATAACCTACAATGGTTGATATGCCATAAGACCCAACCAAACTAAATCATATATATTTAGTATATATGTATAAAGAGGATTTGGCATTAAATAACCTACAATGGTTGATATGCCATAAAACCCAACCAAACTAAATCATATATATTTAGTATATATGTATAAAGAGGATTTGGCATTAAATAACCAACAATGGTTGATATCCCATAAAACCAAACCAAATCAAACCAAATTCATTTTTCATTTCTGTCTTTCAAAAAAACCTACAGTTTTGATACTTTACAAATACACTTTGGAAATGGGCACAGGACGTGATTTTATTCATTTCCACATTTTACATCCATACATCATACAAGCAATGATTGTGTACTTGTTTTTTCTTGGGCATCATTCTACAAACCTTTTCCGGTTAGTTTTGGTAATCAATTTTCATCATTTTGTGTATTTGGACAATTGTCTTCATTTTTATTTTTGTATTCATAATGTTTTGGCTGATACATCCTTCAGCCTTCTTCAGGTGTTTCATGCCAAATTCAGGAGCCTATACAAAAGCCCTTTATTTAATTCATGGTGGATAGAATGTTAACCATTACTGAGTACAAGTTAATATAAGTATTCCTTGTTATTTACCTTTTGTCAGGATTGAACCTACAACCTCTAGATGATTTCACTTAAAAGCTCTTTGGCCTAGTTGGCTGGGGGTGTAGATTATACCGACTGCATATCTGCAGAGGGATAAGGCTTCCCCAATGAGTGTCCTGAATATGAAACTCAATAATCTAGTCTTTTACATGTGAAGTGTAATTGACTACTTAGGATATTGGCATTCAAACACCTGGTTTTTACTGAGACACACAACTACCTCAAATACAGAACTAGTCTTTTAAATGTAAAGCATAATTGCCTACTTAGGATATTGGCATTCGTGTATCTATTTGTTTTTTTAGACACACAACTACCTCAGCCACCAAACTAGTCTTTTAAACATAAAGCATAATTGACTACTTAGTATATCGGCATTCAAGCACCTGGTTTTTACTGAGACAAACAACTACCTCAACCACCGAACTAGTCTTTTAAATGTAAAGCATAATTGCCTACTTAGGATATTGGCATTCAAGTATCTAGTTTTTATTGAGATGCACAACTACCTCAACCAACTAACAAGTCTTTTAAACATAAAGCATAATTGCCTACTTAGGATATTGGCATTCATGTATCTATTTCTTCTCTAGACACACAACTACCTCAACCACCAAACAAGTCTTTTAAACATAAAGCATAATTGCCTACTTAGGATAATGGCATTCAAGTATCTAGTTTTTATTGACACACACCTACCTCAACCAACTAACAAGTCTTTTAAACATAAAGCATAGTGGTTAACAGCATGGGATTCTACTGAGTCTGTTAATGCTCACCAAACCCAAATGTTTTAACAAAAATTAGGAATCCATTGCTCTCTATGCAACCTCATATACATATAAAGTAAAAGTAAAGTTGGCGATCTTAGTCAAGGGTGACCCGAAGGCTTCCTTTTCAATAGCTACGACACCGAGGTGTAGGGGAAGGCACTACTCCATTCTCTGGATTGCTCCACTTTATCCTTACTGTTAACATCCTATCTTGGCTTATGGGACGAGCAATTATCTCTCCCTGGAGGAGGAGGGAGCTGCCAGTAGACGAAGGGTGAGAAAGAGGGTTTAGCACTTTTGGAGAGATCTCTACGAGACAAGTCGCACGTGTTAACTCTAAAATAAAATATATATTTATCCCATTCCTGCCTGGACCTTATTTATTTGAATTAACACTTACTTTATAATGCAAGGCGGCATCAAGTACCATTTTTTGAGTCTTTAGTATGACTCGACCTCGGATTGAACCCCAGTCTCTCACACCATTGGCAAACACTCTACTTATTCAACCAATGGCCATTTATATACATATAATTCGACAAAACATATCCAGTCACCAGCGTGCTATGATGGTTAATCAACTAAGAGATTGGATATGTAGAAAAACTATTCTCCTATCACTCTCTTATTGCTCCAGACAGCAAGAGACAATCATATAAGTTGGATAATATGAGCATTTGAGCTGGTACACTGGTGTTTAGGAATCTTTCCTTCTTTTCCTGTTTTGTATCACTTTTGTAAATAGGTACCTACTATTCTCTCAGGTAACTTTTACTCTTGACTTCTGTTGATGACAAGAGAATTGGTTGGCTGTTGGATTTTGCAACATGTCAACCTTACTTAGGTTATTTTATACTGAAGCAGGATTTTTATATTTGCACTTTGAATATATTTTTTTTATTTATTGTACATTCCTGTTTTCTTTAGAAAGTCGATGATTTTGTTGATTTTTAATTGAAAGAGTTCTGTAAGGTTTCTTGCCTGAAAGTATCTCTTTCTGATAGGAGCTAACTTTTTACATCATCTAGAAGGATATGTTTTACTGTGATTATTATGCCAAACGTGCATTTTTGCGGTTCCTCTAGTTTTAGTTTAAAGGCATGAATCAGCCATGTATAACTGACATGTAGTTGGGTTAAGATCCCCTCCTTTTTTTGGTTTCTGTGTTCTGTTGCCCGTTTCCCTTGGGTTGGCATTATTTGAAAAAGTTTTGAGAGTTGTTGATGAAAATATTATTATTTCAATTATTTCTTTTTTATGAGGTTTCCTTTTAATGTCTTCTTAATTTTTTCTTTTTTTTATCCTGCAAATTCATTTTCTTAAAAATTATTTTATTTAAAGATAATTCAAGTGTTTCAATGCATCAGCATCATCATTTTCATCATCATCATTTATTTAGCCCACAAAATAACAGTTCACTAAGTCCAGTCTCAGAAGGCCATACACATTATTCAGCACCTGTTCCCATTGGCTAAAAGAGATAAGGTTGGGGTTTATTCTCTAAATGACACAATTTTTGTATCTGCCCCACTTGCTGAGGTAGGAGTTACCCCCATATTAAAACAATTTTGTGCTGCATCTTTTCACTGTAGAAAGTAAATTCTATCATCTATTTTGAGACTGTGGCTGGATAAAGGTCTTTTCAAATTCCTTCCATGATGACTTTGATGGTGCAAGCTGCTGCCATGTATTACCAATAAATTCTTCTGTTTCATCTCTCTAACTGCTATCCTACTACACTTGTTATTTATTGGGCAGCCTTCTAGTAACATTTAGTACCATCAGAGTTTTCCTGTTCACTTTTATTTTTGTTTAATAATCATATAAATTTGAGAGATACAGTTGTTGAGTGAGTTTTCTTGTGATTTTGTCAATTTCCATGATTCACTTAATCATCATCATCATCATGTCGTGCTGGTAGCACGGATATCCCTGACCCTCTATCGCCACTTTTCCCTATCATTCATCGCCTCTGGCAGGTCTTCTGGACTACATCCTGTATCCTCACATAGTTGCTGAATGTATGTTCGTGCTGGTCGTCCTGCTTTTGCTCGGCCATATGTGGGGGTCCATAAGAGTACATCACTTATGAGCTTGTCCCTGCTTCTCCAGCAGTGTCCTGCATGTCTGGTTTGTCTAACTTGAATAGTTTTCATGATAGGAGAATGGTGGCCGTACAGTTGGTGTCTTGTGGGGTGTTGCCACCAGGACTTGTTCAAGATTGCTCGCAGCATTCTTGTGTAATTGCCGTCTAGCTTCTTCTCCAGCCGTTTTGTTAGAGTCCATGTAGTGCAGCCATATAGCAGTATTGATGCGACCGCTGCCTGGAAGAAACTGCGTTTCATTTTATCGGTTAGGTCTGATTTCTATATAATCGATAACCTATTGACAGCTGTCCATGCCTTCGTTAACCTCGTGTCGATGTCCTTTTCGGTTGATGAGATGCTGCTTCCTAGGTAAGTGAATTTGTCTACTAGTTTAAGAGGGGTTCCATCTAGAGTGGAGATGTCACCCGTTTGATTATATCACATATATTCCGTTTTGTGTGCATTGACATAGAGGCCTATGCCTGCGGCTGCTTGTTCCAAACTATGCAGTAGTTTTTCGGCTTGGTTGGGTGTATTTGCCAGTATCGTTATGTCATTGGCGTAGTCGGCATCGGTAATTGTTTTTGCAGGGTACCTTCTGCTTCTTTTCTTTGTCAGCTTGAAGTCGTTCTCTCTGATTTTATCAATCGATGTTCTAAGTACGTAAATCCTGAACAAGAATGTTTACACTAATGCCCTTGGGAAAGGTATGAATCTATCTGTTTTTCTTGCTATGGAAAAATAGTCACATAGACTTAGTTCTTTAGCCTCAATTCGGCAACCAATCTAGAAGAAGGAAAACTCTAAATTCAAACTGGCTTTATTCAACTTAAAAATTGACCTTGTGTCATATCCTGCTTTTGGGGGAGGAGTTGTGTTAAGACATTCTTATCATTTAAATTTACTCATTATCTTATATAAATGTATATATGCATACACTCCAATACAAACAACCTTCATTGGCCATTTATCTCATTTCTTCATATTTTCCTTCAGGTCTTTTCCTGCTATACCTATTATTTCTTGGGCACCATTCTACTATAATTTGGATGACCAAGTAAAATTACTAACATTATCAGAAAGAAAAGATTGATGTTTGTCCACATGGAATGCAAAAATCAATGTCAGCTGCATCAAACATTCATACCAAAGGATGAAAGCTATAAATATATTTATGCAGCCATTCATCACATCTTCTATGAGGTCTTTTTCGTCAATGCTTTTTATTTCTTGGGCACCATTCTATTATCCTCATTCACCATCTTTCATTCTCCTTTCTAGCTATGTTTCCTTCCCACTTCCAGTTTAATTGTTTAATAACTTCTATGATAATTCTTATCTTATTCTGTTCTCTAATCCATGTTGATCTCGTTTGTTTTTAATTTTGAGGGATTATTTCTGACATTGCCCTTTCCTTTTATCTCTATGTGATTCTAAGTCTGTTTTCTCACCCTACCTAGGAAGTAGCGTCTCATCAACCAAAAAAGACATCAACAAACGACTGACGAAGGCATGGACAGCTATCGATAAGCTCTCGATTATATGGAAGTCGGACCTAACCGATAAAATGAAACGCAGTTTCTTCCAGGCAGCAGTTGTGTCGATACTGCTATATGGATGCACCACATGGATGCTAACTAAGCGGCTGGAGAGGAAACTAGACGGAAATTACACCAGAATGTTGAGAGCAGTATTGAACGAGTCCTGGCAACAACACCCCACGAGACATCAACTATACGGACACTTGCCCCCCATCACGAAAACTATACAAGTTAGACAAACCAGACACGCAGGACACTGCTGGAGAAGCAAGGACGAGCTCATAAGCGATGTACCCCTGTGGACCCCCACATATGGATGTGCAAAAGCAGGACGACCAGCACGAACTTATATACAGCAACTATGTGAGGACACAGGATGTAACTCTGAAGACCTGCCGGAGGTGATGAATGATAGGGAGAAGTGGTTAGAGAGGGTTAGGGATATCCGTGCTGGCAGCGCGACATGATGATGATGATGATGATGACTGCATCAGAATTTAAAGCATATTAATAAGGTGCATATCATTACGTCTTTATTCATAGAAAATGCTTCCCAATGAATAGAAGAGCATACACAGAAGAACAGCAAAAATAATTTTAAAAAAGTAAAAGATTATAGTCATAGGGAGAGATTAGAGAAATTAGGATTAACTACTTTACTAGAAAGAAGAATGAGTGGTTATCTAATTGAAAGTTTCAAAATAATTAATGGAATTTCTAACTATAGAAGATGTTTTTTCAATATTTATCCTCAAATTGGAAATTTACAGTCAAGACAGATTTCAATAACTAAGTTACTAATCAATTGAATTTTTTTGCTAATAGAATGATATATTTTAGGAACAAACAGTCTAATCAGATCAAAAATAGCAATAGTATAGAAAATGTTGTTTAAATTGAATGATTTCAGAAAAACTGGTCATAAAACAAATTTAAGGGGCATTTTTGGTAACTATGTGATGAATTTCCTAACAGAATTTGATCTGTATATAGATACTGAATTAATAGTGTATATATCAAAAAATTCTTTGTTTTAAGATTGATGCAAGAAAATAGTAAAAAGAGGAGATACAAAAGGAGGCATAAAAAAACAAATGATCATAATAATAGTCATACACCTTCTTATTTTTAGTATTCAATTTTCTCAAAAGATTTTTTAATAATGAAGCAAAAAATTTGAAATGTTTCATTGTATTATCAGCCATATATGCAGTGGCTTGGATGAGAATGAACCTTGATCTGAGTTAAGTTGGTTGAGTTTTATGGCACATCAACCATTGTAGGTTATTTAATGCCAAATCCATTTTTATACTTATAAACAGTTCTATTTCAAGCAATTCAGTTTAGCATATGTACACTGTTTTGTTCTATTTAACACATAGATAAGTTCCTCTCAGATGCTACCACTACCTGGGAGTGATGGCAATAAAGGGGTACTCCGCATTCTCCAAAGCTCCTGTGTTAGAGGTGCCTCACCATCAGACTGTTTAGTGTTATATCCAGGACATTAGTTGGGGGAGTCTTACCTCTCTGCAGAGAAGCAGTTGGTGTATTCTGCAGCCCCAGCTGACTGGGCCTCTATATCAGAAAAATTTTATTCAAAGCTTTTTCATCAGGTATTCATACAAAGGGAGTTCTGGAGTCTTACATTGGGTAAAATGTTACATAATTGCGGAATGATTTTTTTTTAATCATTTTTCATTGGTTATATCTTATCATTTGGTTTAGTTAGTTTTAGAACTATTCGGCTAAGTGCATGTGCAGGTACACACATGGGAGTGTAGGTGTTCATGCTCGGCGCGGAGGATATGACAATCACAGATGTCATAATAAAAAACCCAGATAGGAAATGAGACTGGGGTGCGAATGACGTCATGCCTGGGACCGATGGCCTGGGATTCTTGGTGATTTTGAAAAAAAGCAGTTAGTTGAGATTCGGACCAGGGCGAGTTGAGATCCGAAGCTGGGCGAAGCGAGTTGAGATTTGAAGCTGGATGAGGCGAGTCCAATGGGGCTACAGGATGCACCACACAGTTGTTGGATCAGATAGAATGGTCAGCATAGTAAAAATTGTGTCATCTCTCTCCTCGTGTCGAAAGACTAAACTCAAGAAGGCAATAAACGTTTCGTATCTGAACTAAAGAAAGTCATCAGTGTTTCAGGATTCCTATGTGTATGAACGTTTTACAGATCCGTGTATTTTACGGATCCGTATATCTGTATATTTTACGCAACCACATTTTGGCTATGCTACAAAAAGTCAATGTCATAGGAAATGGATTTAGTGATGTGGATTAGGTTGCTTGTGTTTCACTTTGTACAAGTGTCCGACAAAAAGACATGAATCAATCTCTTCTCCCCTCAGTTGTGGGTTAACAGTAGTGCAGGCCAGATTCTTTAGCCTTGGTACGGCAACTAGAAATAAACTCTACTCGAAAGTTGATCGCATACTGTCTTTGGTAGAAGGGTTTGCATAAATATATACTTTTATAGAGTTCACACTGGATCAAGTAAATTATCATTAAAAACATCTTTGCTAAATTGATATTTAAAGAAGTGCCTTATGTATTTATGTATAAGTGTGTTGTGGTGTGGTGTGGTGTGGTATCTATATATCAATGTGAGTAATGGCGTATGTATGTATGCATATGTGTAGAGTGGTGTGTATATGTATGCACGTGAATAGACTAAGAGGATTTTAGAAGCACAGAAATATGAAAACTGATTAATTACCCCCTTGATGCTGGAAATCTCCATTTCATTTTCTAACAGCTAATTTTGAAATTAATTTCACTTTACAAATTAAGAAAGCTCCACTCAGACAAATCTTTTTGCAAATTTCTAATTTCCTGAAATCTATTTTATCATAAGCCTGAATATCAATCATTAGAAGCCAGTATTCTACCTTATTATAAACTTATATACTTATTCTCCGTACATAGTATATTATAATATACTAGTATACTGAATAGTATACTAATGATTTATTACCAGTAATAGATCTATTTATAAAGTAATATATTTACTACAAATTAGTATATTTGTTAAACTACCATATATGTTCCTGTTTCAAATACATCTATCTATTTATCCAAACCCTCTGTATGATATATATATATATATATATATATATATATATATATATAAATATATATATATATTTACCAACCCCTCCGCTCGGGCAGGATATGACACAAGGTCAATTTTTAAGCGGAGTTTAACAGGTTTGAATTCAGAGTTTTCCTTCTCCTAGACTAGTTGCCTCACCAAGGCTGAAGAACTCAGTCTTCCCTACTATTTACCCATAGCTGGAGGAAGAATAATTGAATTCATACCTTTCCCAACGGTGTTAGTGCAATGTGATATGCAATCAGTCTCGTCAAGGATTTGAGCTGGTGTCGCTGTGTCCATTTCCTACAATGACAACCATTACACCACAGGCATATATATACATATCTGTGTGTATGCGTGTGTGTGTGTGTGTGTGTGTGTATGGTTTATATATAGTGTAAGTATGGTTTTCCATACATTGATTCAAATAGTGATTTTCATTTTACCTTCAAGAATATTTAAAGTTTTATTTGTGTTATTAATAATCATTAAATTAATATATATATATATGAAGGATATCTTGATTTCAGTTATCTTCATTGTAATTAATTATTATTTTTTAAAAAAATTATTTTCTTTCTTTGCCTTTTTACTTTCATATTCTTTGGTTTTCCACTGCAAGAGGTCATGTGACATCTAGCTTCCTCAGGACAACAGCACACTTTTCAAGATGACTGTGCCATTCTTAACTGCACAATTGTTTTTATCATTAGTCTTTCTTTGAAATGATTTTCTTACTAATATTCCTCAGAGGGATCTCAAAATTCCTTACTGTGTGGTATTGAATATAAAAATAATTGATACTCCCCCTCAACAAAGTGAGATATTCATCTATATCTCCTTCATATTTTATATATGGGAGATATCACACAATGTCAATTTTCAAGTTGGATACAGCTAGTTTGAATCCAGAAGTTACCTTCTCCTAGACTGGTAACCTACCAAGACTAGAAAGCCCAGTGTATCCTACTGCAGTATACTATAAACTTGCCTACTTATTGTCAGTATTACAACTTATAAACTAGTATAGTTATACGAGTTGGCTGAAAAGTTCATAAGCTGATTGAGATACTCTCATGGAATATGATCAAATGAGATTTATTTGTCAGCATAATCCTTCTTGTGGTTCATACACTTCTTCATTCAGTGTTGCAGCGCTTGGATCCCATGGTAAAAAAGTCATCAACAGCATAAATGATGTCTTCATATAAACTTTTCAGTCTATTAACTTTTCAGCCCATCCTAATATTACCAATGATTATACATCTTTTGATTCCCATATATACTCATGAAGTCAATTTCAAAGTGAGGTATTCCTGGTTTTAATTCATAGGTTATTTTCTCCTAGTCAGGTGCCCTATCAAGACTAGAGAGCCCAGTTTGTCCTACTATAGTATACTATAAACTAACATAGTTAAGGTCATTATTAGAACTTATAAACTAGAATACTTATTATAAATTAGTGGTGTAATGGTTATCATCATAGGAAATGGACACGGTGATACGAGTTCAAATTCTTGACAAGACTGATTGCATTTCACATAGCACTAATACCCTTGGGAAAGGTATGAATCCAATTATTCTCCCTCCAGCTATGGGTAAATAGTAGGGCAGACTGAATTTCTTCAGCCTTGGTGAGGCAACTAGTCTAGGAGAAGGAAAACTCTGAATTCAAATCTGTTAAACTCCGCTTAAAAATTGACCTTGTGTCATATCCTGCCCGAGCAGAGGGGTTGGTAAATATGATATGATAAATTAGTATAATTCTTGAAATTCCCAAATGTACTCATGAAATCCATTTCTAAGTTATGTACTGCTGATTTGCATTCAGAGATTACTTTTTCCTAGATTGGTTGTAATACCAAGGCTAAAGAATTCAATCTGACCCACTGTTTTATCCACAGATGGTGGCTGAAAAGATGGATTCATGTACTGGTCGACTCTTGATTCATGGTGACAAGACAGTTGATTTATGGAATTAGTTTTCTCAAGTTGAGAGTTTCTCTTAGTTCTTCACTATATTATTTGAGTTTCAATTTTACAAAATGATTGTCCATTTATAGTGTCCTAGTAATGACTCTAAACTCCATCATCTGGTGGGGCTCTATTTCTGGAGTTCTGAGGAGTGTAAAATCACCCCCTTTATTGCCACTGATTTCAAGTCCACTCTGACCTGGAGTGATAGGGTCCAGTTAATTAGGTGATATAGATCTATTGGCAAATTATCAGAATGCAGTAGGAATACTCAAAACCATGCAACTGTATGGAAACAAATGATTGTTATTAAATAGAATCATTAGAGTAAAATAGCAATACTTAAAACCATGTAACTGTGCAGGCAAATGATTGTTATTAAATAGAATCATTAGAGTTAAATAGCAATACTTGAAACCATGTAACTGTGCAGGCAAATGATTATTATTAAATAGAAATAGTTATTTAAGATTGTTTAATTCCATATAAATTATTACAGTTAGACGGGTGTTTTTCCATTTCCTTGTTTAATGGCATATCAACTTTCATGGATTATTTAATGCTGAAGACATCCTTGTAGAAGTACTATTTAATCCAGTGCTGTGAGGTTAAGGGGTTTCATACCTTTCCCAAGGGTATTAGTCCAAAAGTGACATTATTGCCCAAATGAGTTTGAACACTCTTATGATGATGTTATAGTCCAGCACATTAGCCACCATACAAAGAGAGAGAGATCATAACAAAATTATCTCTTTATCTGGCCAAAGAGAGAAACCATAACAAAACTATCTCTCTTTATCCTGCCAAAGAAAGAGAGACCATAACTAAACAATCTCTCTTTATCCTGCCAAAGAGAGAGAGAGACCATAATAAAATTATCTCTTTATCTGGCCAAAGAGAGAAACCATAACAAAACTATCTCTCTTCATTCAGCCAAAGAGAGAGACCATAAAACATTTATCTCTCTTTACCCTGCAAGAAAGCAAAAATAAGAAAAGGGTCTCTCTTTAACCTTTTAAAGAGAGAGACTATAACAAAATTATCTCTCTTTATCTGGTTAAAGAGAGAAATCATAACAATAGTCTCTCTCTTTACCCTGCTAAAAAAGAAATCATAACAAAGCAATCTCTCTTTATCTGGCCAAAGAAAGAGACCATAACAAAACATTCTTTATCCTGCCAGGGAGAGAGAGACCATAACAAAACTATCTCTCTTTATCCTGCCAGAGAGAGAGAGAGAGAGAGAGAGAGAGACCATAACAAAACTATCTCTCTTTATCTGGGCAAAGAGAGAGACCATAACAATAGTGTCTCTCTTTATCCGGAGAAAGAGAGAGACTTTAACAAAATAATATCTCTTGAACCGATGAAAGAGAGAGTCCATAACAATAGTGTCTCTCTTTACCCTGTTAAAGAGAGAGACTATAACAAAACTATCTCTCATTACCCTGCTAAAGAGATAGAATCATAAAAAACTATCTCTCTTTATCCAGCTTAAGAGAGAAACAATAGCAAAACTATCTCTCTTTAACCGACCAAAGAGAGAGACCATAACAAAACTATCTCTCTTTATCCAGCCAACAATAGATACCATAACAAAACTATCCCTCTTTATCCAGCGGAAGAGAGAGACCATAACAAATTTATTTGCCCTGCCAAAGAGAGAGACTATAACAGTAGTGTCATTTTTTACCCTGCCAAAGAGAGAGACCATAACAAGACTGTCTCTTTTGACCCTACCAAAGTTAGAGAGACTATAACAATAGTGATTCTCTTTACCCTGCCAAAGAGAGAGACCATTGACAAAAGTGTCTTTCTTTACAGAGGTGCATACTATACCTGAAGAATGCCAGATAATGATGATAATTGTTTTCTATGGCATGTCAACTTGTCTGTGGTTATTTGAGGGAATTGCATTCATCGTATATTCTAATCTACATTTTTATGTAGCTGTTTCTTTTTTTGCATATAGTCTCATCAAACATGCATAGTTTTTAACAGATTTTTTTACCTATTGATGAGACTCTAACAAGTATTATAACTCTAGTTTGGTTTGGTTTGTTTTCATGGCATATCAACCATTTTAGGTTATTTAATTCCAAATCAATCTTATACATATAAACAGCTTTATTTCAAACAATAAAATTTAGCATAAGTACAGTTTTTATTTACTCTTAGTAAAATATAAAGATAGTTTTATGTCAAGCAATTTAGTTTAACATAAGTTTGCAGTTCAAATGTCAAAAACACTTCTTTCTAATTTGGTTTGGTTTTATGTCATATCAAACATTGCAAATTTTTCAATGGCAAATCCTGTCTAGATTTATATATTAAATACATATGGTTTGTGAACATTTTGTAGTATTATTTAACCTATTTTTCATTTATTGTTGGCCAGGCTATCCTAGATTGCCTATCCTCCACCGGCGGCCAATAGAAAGGTGAGAGGTGTACAACAAATCTAAAAATGGACAAAACAGAGGCTTGAGCAGTTATCAAGTATCTGCAAAAGAAATGTATGATACCCAGGGATATCCATGAGAACATGGCACAGATACTTGCAGGGAACTCCCCTTCCTATGCAACTGTGAAGAAGTGGCCTATAGTATTAAAGTGAGGCAGAGACAGTACAGAAGATGACTTTTGGTCAGGTCATCCAAAAACCTCAGCACGTGAACAAGTTAATGGCATTAACAGTAAGGTTTTGAATGACAGATGTTTTATTATCAAGCAGATAGCTAAGATCATGGGTATTAGTTCTAGTTTATTCCATACTGTTCTAACTGAGATTTTGTGGCAGAGCAAGCAGTCTGCAAGATGGGTCCTAAGAAAGCTGATCTCCCAGACATGACACTAAATTTTGCTGAGTGGAAAGGCTTCTGTTCTTGAACTCTGTGTGGAGTCAAGCATTCATAGTTATTAATTCCAGATCCACTCTGAGACCAAGTGGTTGTCCATGTTAGGTCCTATCTAATTATTAGTATTCGATCGGAATACTTGAAATCATATAACTGTATGCAAACAAATGATTATTATTATTGAAAAGAAAGAGTTCCTTGAAACCATATGACTGGTTGCAAATTTTTAGTATTTCATTGGAAGACTTGGAACCATATAATTGCTTGCAAATTATTTGGATTACAGGGTGTGGATGTAAAAATATTTAAAACTATTTTTAGTTTGATTAGTCCAATTTTTGAAGAAGATGTGATAAATCTAAATTTTCATGATTAGCTATAGTATTCAACACTTTTTAAAAAATTAAAATTCAGCCCAATATGAGTGGGCAAGAAAAAAAATGAGAAAGAATCTATTACTTGCTTAAGACTAAAACCAAGCCAAAGTTTTTTGTCTACCATATACAAAGCAAAGAAAAAAGTTTACAGTAAAAGAGCTTTTTAAGGAAAAGGAAAAATGGAGGATTGAACAAAAAATACAAAGAAGGCTTTTTAACTGCTCTTGGCAATTTAGGATCCCACAATGTCAGTAAGAAAGCCTGCTTATGAATTTAAAGTCCATGAGAACATTGTGCAGACAGCAATTAAACATGATTTAAGCCAAGATATTAACCCCTTTGATTATACTATATAGGGCATTTTAGAAAACAAAAAAAAATGCAACTTCCCATCCAAATATTGCTTAAGACTGCTATTGAGAAGGAATGGAATAAAATGTCTGAATAATTTGTTTTGAAGGTATGCAAATCATTTCGAAGGCATGTTGATACAATAATTGAAAAAAACAGTGGCCATATTGAGTAAATTTACTGTTTTGTGTTTATCTTCTTATTTTGTGGTTTATCTTTTTAAAATTAGGATTAAAGTAAGTTGGCGACCTTAGTCGAGGGTGATCTGAAGGCTCCTTTTTTCAACAGCTACTACACTGAGGTGTAGGGGAGGGCGCTACTCCATTTCTTGGATTGCTCCACTTTACCCTTGATCCTTACCTTATAGTGGGGAGAGCTAAGCAAGGCAGCATCAAGTACCATTCTTTGAGTCTTTGGTATGACTCAACCTGGGATTGAATCCTGGTTTCCTGGACCATTGGTGAACACTCTACTCATTAATCTTATCTTATAATGGAGTTGTTTGTTATTGTACAAGAATATTCCTAGTTTTGCTTCTGCCCCCTGTTTGTAGGAATAAGTGAAACCATATAACTGTGTACAAATTATCAGTATTAAGAATAATTACTTGAAACTATAATTGCTTATAAATGATTCTTATCATTATTAGTTAGTTTAAACCATATAACTGCTTGTTACAAAAATGTCTTAAACTAACTAGGTTTAACCTTCTGCAAAACCATCGTATGGATATAATACTTGTGGTGGAGCAGTTATTATCATAGGAAGTGGACTCAGCTACCCAAGTTCAAAACCTGAACGAGACTATTTTCATTTACCATCACACTTATGCCCTTGGCAAAGATATGAATACCATCTTTCTTCTTCCAGCTATGGGTAGAATAATAGGACAGACTGGGTCCTTTAACCTTGGTATAGCAACTTGTCTTGGAGAAGGAAAACTGAATTCCATTCAGTTGCAGACCTCGAAAGGGATGGACTCTGTCAGGCAATTCATGCTTAAGACATGCAACTTGAGTAGTCTCCCCATGACCAAACCAAGTTATGGGATTAGTTAATAAAAAAAATCCAACCAACCAACCAACTGATAATCAACCTATACATGCATATATCTCGGAAATCTTTTTCCTTCAAAGTTTTGTATTGAAACCATTTTAAACTTTTCAAATTTAAAAACATTTTATTTACAACAAATAAACAGAAAATCTGTAACACAAAAACTGAACCATATTTTAACATTTTTTTTTTGTTTTTAAACTTTGGATCAATTATATTTTTTACCAAGTTTGTTTTTTCTTAAAAATTTGTCAAGGAATAAAGAAATAAGTAAAGAAATAAATTAAAAATCTTGCCACTCATTAAAATGTGTCAGTTTTTGTCTTGTTTTTTTTGTCAAAATTTGGACCCATTTTCCTTTTAAATCCAAGAGAGGCATGTCACAGTTGCCTTCCATATTGGATGTCAACAGTTTGTCAAGAGATCACTTTTAATTATTTTGTTAGATCCAAGAAAAGAGAAAAGAATTCTTTAGAGGAAAAAAAAAAATTTTCCCAGATCAAAGTCTGGAATTATGATTGTCCAATTGATTTCATTCAATGAAATGTTAACAAGTTTTTACCATGTATCATATTGGAAATACACATTATTTAAAACTTTTGATAGCAATAATAATCAGTTTGAGACCACAGGAAATAAGTAACAAAAAAGCACATTGATAAATCAATAAGAGCTGTATATACAAAAAGAAAGTCCCTTTATAACAATGATACTTCCATTATATAGAAGAGAAATTGCCATAGTGGCAGAGTTGACATTATCTCAAGATAGTCAGGAGAAAAGTTACCCAAGCAATCTATCAATTTTTCTCGGAAAAAATTTAACAAAATTCGTTTAAAATCTCTGCCTTCTCAAGAAGACTATCACAAGATTTAAATGAGGTATACTTGCAATTTGATACATGATATAATGCCAAAAATATTCAAAAGATCATGTCCAAAAAAGTCTTGGCTAAATTTTCCCCATTCTAAATTGGGCATACTGACATTTGTCTTGTCGGCTTTTGTCTAGTTTCTTTTTTTATCTTCCTTCGTACAACCTGCAATCTTTTCTTTTTTTCTCTTTTTCTTTTTTTAAAATCTTTTGGTCAGTAATGAGGTTAGGCGTATTATGATATCTATCCAAGATAATCTAAATATTGTACCTGGGGCTTTGCAGGAAGCTGCGGAGACCCCATATTGGAACTCCTGCTCTCCAGTGGATTACGGGAAAGGGAGTAAGGACCCGAGAAGGCGTGGTTCCAAGATGAGGGCTTGAGGTCTACCCATTGACTACAATCAGGGATGTGGCCAATGTTGGGCTTATGTAGAGGTTTGGAATGAGAAGTGATGTTTGTATCCTTGGAATGAAGGCTTGTTTGCTGTGTAGGTTTCTTGTGTTTGTTTGCCTCAGTCAAGGATGAGGGTGGTTCAAATTGCTGGGTAAAGAATGGATCTGAAAGATAAGAAAAGGAAGACAAATTATTTGAACAATCATTCTTTTGGTAATACTATCCAGAAAGTGTTATTTCAGCAAGTGTATATATTTTCTTATTCCTGTTATTGTAAATATAACCCGTAAGGTATTTAATGCAGACAATGATGTATTTAAGTGAACTAGAAATTTAAAAAAAAAATCAAACAATGAAAGAAAACCATGATTAAAACTATAGCTGAGTTGACATGAAAAAATCATTCTTGTGCATGTTGTTCCAGATATGTATAAACTAGTTGATTACATTGGGTCTGATATCAAGACTTGGATCAGAACTGGTTACCGTAATTATTTATGCCTAAAATGGACTGTGCTTAAAATGCACTGTTTAAGAGATTTGTACATAAAATGCACTATTTAACAGATTTGTGTATAAAATTCATTGTTTAACAGATGTGAGCATAAAATGCACTGTTTAACTGATTTGTGTATAAAATGCACTGTTCAACAGATTTGTGCGTAAAATGCACTGTTTAACAGATTTGTGCATAAAATGCACTGTTTAAGAGATTTGTACATAAAATGCACTATTTAACAGATTTGTGTATAAAATGCACTGTTTAACAGATGTTTGCAAAAAATGCACTGTTGAACAGATTTGTGCATAAAATGTTCTTTTTAACCGATTTTTTAGCCTAAAAGTTAAAGGGAATCAAAGTTGATATTTATTTCTCATGTATAGTACATACATGAAAATTGAATATCAACATTTCTTTTACAGCCATGTGTATCACCATATTTGGTACAGCATGACTGAAAGCCACTTATATCTATTATCCAAGCTAATTAATGTGTAACAATTGATTCTATTTAAAACTGCTCCAGAGAAATAGCCACTAAAATGCATGTTTGTTTATTATTTGTCTCTTCTATTGTGAACTTATTTTCGCTGAAGGTTTGTTACATTTTTGAGTGAACATGTCCTTGCCTTTGCCCTAAATGCATTGTTAATTTTTGGTTTTTGAAACATTATATAAAAAAATATAAATTCTTATTTTTAGTTGATACAAACTCAATAAAAAAAATTAACAAATGTGAAATTTAGTATAAATTCAACTTCTACAAATATCAAAAAGTCAATGCTTATTATATATATGAGATATTTTTTCAAAAATTAATAACCAAGAACTAGAGGTGCGTATTATACACAAATGTGTGTTATACACAACTAATTACTGTATTTCCATAATTTCTTTGGTCAAATCAAAATTAACCCTGGATGGTTGCAAATGGTAATTGTTATTATAAAAACTAAATTCATATAGCCAAAAAAAGAATGACCAATTATGAGAGTTATTCAATCAATAGGGGAAATTTTTTTGAAAAAATAAAATACTTTTTTTTCAGAATGTTTTTTCCACAAATGTAAAATGCACATTGTTTGGTGTTGCTTCATGGCTAAAGTTTTTTTTCGATTTCTCAAACATATTTGTTTTTAGGCAATTCAAAATGGTGGCAAATCAGAGTGCTCCAAGATTGAACAGAGTTTTATCATGAAATGTTTGCTGATTGAGAAGTGCAAACCATATGAAATTTACAGAAGAATGTGTGATAAGTATGGTAAAGCATGTTGTAGATGAAAAAATTTTTATAAATGAGTTAAACATGGGTTTACTACTATGACTGTCAAAAAGACTGTCCATAGAGTGAAAATGCACTGACTCTCCAGTAAAGAAAAAGTTCTGGGAGCAGCAGTCAGTAAAAAAGGTCTTCTGGGACAGAAAAGGATCCATCACTATTGATTTCAATGAAAAAAGTGCAACTATAAACAGTGCTTCCTACTGCTAACTCTTTAGGCAAAATTCACCTTATTCATTGAATGACCCTTGTATATTTTATATTATCTCATGAAGTTAACATTGATCCATGAAAAAATTAATAGAGTGTTGTAGAGAAATGTTTTTATTTAAGCAAGTGACACTTTAAAGATTTATCAATGTAGATATATAGTTATCAATAGAGTTCTTTTTCAAACTAGACAACATACAATTATTTTAAATGTAAAGCTTGAAGAACCACCAATAATCTTGATTAATAATGTTTATTTAGATGCAAATATGTAAATTATTATTTTACACAGTGGTAGTTTTTACATCTAAAATTTGTAAATTTAAAATCTATATGTAGCAACATGGCTTGCCATTGATTATTTTTTATTATTAGGGACTTCCTCTATATGACATTTAAGGAATATTTTTTTACATTAAAACCTTCCTTTGATTTAATGTATACATTATTACCCATTGATAAGTAAAATCCAATAATTTCATTATTTCTAGGGATATAATCAAACATAATCAAATAATATAATCATATCATCAAAATAGATATCATTATGTATTATTTAATGCCAAACTCTAAAGTATTGAAATTCTGCAACCAAAAATAGGCAACTGTTGAAATATTCAATTAGAAATAGTAAAATCTAGTTATGTTTGATTTAACAAAAAATTGACTTGTATAAATAAAATTTTTAACAAAAAAAAACTTTTTATCAACAAAAAAAAATTATTCTCCAAAATTATCTTTTTACAATTTTTTAAAAAACTATCTATTAAAATTCTTTTTATCATAAACAATTAACTTTTTATTAAAAAATTTATGAAAAACATACTTTTTATTAAAAAAAATTTATTAAAAATTGAACTTTCTATAAAATAAATTCATTGAAAACAATAAATTTTTATTTAAAACAAATCTTTATTTAAAAAAAAACTGGGTGCATGTATTTATTGGTGATATATGTGTACCAAATGTAATATTTCTAATCAAACTGTTTAGCCTTCTATAGAGGAAAAACAAACTCTTTTCAAATATTGATAAATATCCATTTCTATAAATCTATGTAATAAATGAAAAATATAAATCAGTGGTTTAATAATCTATTCTTGTTTGTATTAATTTTTATTGCTTACAAGATCCAGAATAAAATATATTGTCAAGATTCTGTCCTCCAAATTTTCAAGTTACAAGCTAAAACCTTTTTCTTCAACAGCCAGCCATTTTTATGTAGCGAAAATATACAACCTATATTCATTCAATAAGCAGCTTTGACCTGCCACTGACCCTACCTAAACTGACATAGTAGAAAATATACCAAATGACATAAAAACAAACGTAACTAAACCCCAGCAGTAAATCTAAAATCAAATGACCAAACACCTAAAGACAAGATTAACAACAAATCTATATACATGACAATGACAGGAACTCTGAATCTTCTTAAACCTTTAGCAAGCAGAGAGGCATTGGTGTTGCTTTTGCAGTAGTTCAATGTAAGGTACTTTCCCATTGGCTGCTTCTAAATCAATTCAGTATTAAGTAAAAGTAAGTAAAGTTGGTGACCATAGTTGTGGGTGACCTGAAGGATACCTTTTCAATAGCTACTAGACTGAGATGTAGGGAAGGGCGCTACTCCTTTCCCTGGATTGCTCCACTTTACCCTTAATCCTTACCTTATAATGCTGAGTTATCGAGTACCATTTTTTGAGTCTTTGGTATGACTCGACCTGGGATTGAACCCAGATATCCTGAACCATTGGTGAACACTCTAACCCCTAATCCAATGGACTGGTTAATTGTGAATGGATTAATTTGTGCTTGAAATACTTTAAACCATTTAATCTTGTCCAAAAAAATATGCTAAGCCTCATTTAAAAATGTTGTCAACAAAATGTGTTCACAAATCATATATATTTAATACATACAGATAAACAGGATTTGCCATTAAATAACCTACAATGGTTGATATGCCATGAAACCTATAATGGTTGATGTGCCATAAAACCCAACCAAACTAAATCATATATATTTAATACATACAGATAAACAGGATTTGCCATTAAATAACCTACAATGGTTGATATGCCATGAAACCAATGATGGTTGATGTGCCATAAAACCCAACCAAACTAAATCATATATATTTAATACATACAGATAAACAGGATTTGCCATTAAATAACCTACAATGGTTGATATGCCATGAAACCAATGATGGTTGATGTGCCATAAAACCCAACCAAACTAAATCATATATATCTAATACATACAGATAAACAGGATTTGCCATTAAATAACCTACAATGGTTGATATGCCATGAAACCAATGATGGTTGATGTGCCATAAAACCCAACCAAACTAAATCATATATATTTAATACATACAGATAAACAGGATTTGCCATTAAATAACCTACAATGGTTGATATGCCATGAAACCAATGATGGTTGATGTGCCATAAAACCCAACCAAACTAAATCATATATATTTAATACATACAGATAAACAGGATTTGCCATTAAATAACCTACAATGGTTGATATGCCATGAAACCAATGATGGTTGATGTGCCATAAAACCCAACCAAACTAAATCATATATATTTAATACATACAGATAAACAGGATTTGCCATTAAATAACCTACAATGGTTGATATGCCATGAAACCAATGATGGTTGATGTGCCATAAAACCCAACCAAACTAAATCATATATATTTAATACATACAGATAAACAGGATTTGCCATTAAATAACCTACAATGGTTGATATGCCATGAAACCAATGATGGTTGATGTGCCATAAAACCCAACCAAACTAAATCATATATATTTAATACATACAGATAAACAGGATTTGTCATTAAATAACCTACAATGGTTGATATGCCATGAAACCAATGATGGTTGATGTGCCATAAAACCCAACCAAACTAAATCATATATATTTAATACATACAGATAAACAGGATTTGCCATTAAATAACCTACAATGGTTGATATGCCATGAAACCAATGATGGTTGATGTGCCATAAAACCCAACCAAACTAAATCATATATATTTAATACATACAGATAAACAGGATTTGCCATTAAATAACCTACAATGGTTGATATGCCATGAAACCAATGATGGTTGATGTGCCATAAAACCCAACCAAACTAAATCATATATATCTAATACATACAGATAAACAGGATTTGGCATTAAATAACCTACAATGGTTGATATGCCATGAAACCAATGATGGTTGATGTGCCATAAAACCCAACCAAACTAAATCATATATATTTAATACATACAGATAAACAGGATTTGCCATTAAATAACCTACAATGGTTGATATGCCATGAAACCAATGATGGTTGATGTGCCATAAAACCCAACCAAACTAAATCATATATATTTAATACATACAGATAAACAGGATTTGCCATTAAATAACCTACAATGGTTGATATGCCATGAAACCAATGATGGTTGATGTGCCATAAAACCCAACCAAACTAAATCATATATATTTAATACATACAGATAAACAGGATTTGCCATTAAATAACCTACAATGGTTGATATGCCATGAAACCAATGATGGTTGATGTGCCATAAAACCCAACCAAACTAAATCATATATATTTAATACATACAGATAAACAGGATTTGCCATTAAATAACCTACAATGGTTGATATGCCATGAAACCAATGATGGTTGATGTGCCATAAAACCCAACCAAACTAAATCATATATATTTAATACATACAGATAAACAGGATTTGCCATTAAATAACCTACAATGGTTGATATGCCATGAAACCAATGATGGTTGATGTGCCATAAAACCCAACCAAACTAAATCATATATATTTAATACATACAGATAAACAGGATTTGTCATTAAATAACCTACAATGGTTGATATGCCATGAAACCAATGATGGTTGATGTGCCATAAAACCCAACCAAACTAAATCATATATATTTAATACATACAGATAAACAGGATTTGCCATTAAATAACCTACAATGGTTGATATGCCATGAAACCAATGATGGTTGATGTGCCATAAAACCCAACCAAACTAAATCATATATATTTAATACATACAGATAAACAGGATTTGCCATTAAATAACCTACAATGGTTGATATGCCATGAAACCAATGATGGTTGATGTGCCATAAAACCCAACCAAACTAAATCATATATATTTAATACATACAGATAAACAGGATTTGCCATTAAATAACCTACAATGGTTGATATGCCATGAAACCAATGATGGTTGATGTGCCATAAAACCCAACCAAACTAAATCATATATATTTAATACATACAGATAAACAGGATTTGGCATTAAATAACCTTCAATGGTCGATATGACATGAAACCTAACAAAAATCCAAACCAAAGATGAACTGATCCATCTGCACTTCATTTTCTACATTGACAGCTGCGTTGAACCTGGCTTGTCACTCATATTACTGCTGAAATACTTGTATTCATCAATTAACTGTGCTCACATTGACTGTTTGTAACCATTTGGCAATTTTTGATGAATATCAATCGGCCTAATTTTTTCCACGTAGAGGAATTCAATGATAAATTTCTGCTTCCATGCTTGATGTAATCTTACCAGACTGACACTATATGTAACAAAGCAAATAAGAACTATTTACAATTCACAGGAACATTAAGCCTCTGCAGCTATACCACTATAATCTGACTCTGATGTTATAGAACAACATAATAGAATAGGAAGCATTTCTTTTGGAGCAATCATCTGATGAGTGCGGCATCAAATGTCTTGTTTACTACAGAAAAAATACCATCACTAAAGGTGGTTAATATATGGAAAAATTGTTTGGTTTGCTTTGGTTTGGTTTTCTGGCATATCAACCATTGTAGGTGATTTAATGCCAAATCCTCTTTATACATATATATTATAAATATATGATTTGATTTGGGTTGGGTTTTATGGCATAGCAATGATTGTAGGTTATTTTCGACCAATTCCTCTTTATACTTGTATATTATAAATATATGATTTTATTTAGGTTGGGTTTTATGGCATATCAACCATTGTAGGTTATTTAAGGTCAAATCCTCTTTATAAAGCTCCAGGATCAGGTCTTCATCATCAGATACAGTTTAATGTCATATGTGGGACACTCATTTGGGTGAGGGTGTCTTACCCCTCTGCAGAGATGCAGTTGATGTATTCTACAGCCCCAGTCAACTGGACTGGCAGATAGTTTAGTGTCATATCTTGGAAACTTGTTGGTTGGGGTTTTACCCTTATGCAGAGATGCAATCAGTGTAAACTACAGCACCAATTGACTCAGCCTACTCATCTTTGTAAATTGAACCATAGAAAGATGGACAACATAAACAATATTTCCCCAACATATAATGCTGTCACAACAACTGTGAAAAAGTAGATCACCTCGGTTGGTATAGTTTTTTACAACCATGGTATGGTTGTTTATTGCTAGAGAATGGCAGTGACTATCTGGGAAAATAATGCTTTATAGCTGAAAACTTACTCTATTCAACAGTGTTATTGTTTTCCCCGTTCTTTTGGTAGTTTCTCACACTGATAAGTTTAGGCACTACTTTTGCACAACCCAGGGCACCTCAGGTTGTGTAATGGTTAGCAAGCTTGATTAGCAAACCTGCAACAGTGAATTTGAGTCTCATCAGGTACCCCATTCATTTGGTCATGTGCCACATCTAAGCAAAACACTTTGTAAATTACTACATTTGCACAACCCATCTCTGTTTCATAATGATTGTTAGAGTCACATGTAAATTTCATACACAAAATATAACAACTATTATGGAACAGGAGTAATAAAAAATAGTACTAGCACTATTTCATAATAGCCATTACAGTTAAATATATATATATATATATATATATATATATATATGTGTGTGTGTGTGTGTGTCTGTGTGTGTGTCTGTGCGTGTATATATATATATATATATATATATACCTGGTATCCAGTATGGTATAAAATGTAAACAAACGAATGCTACTACTTAATACCTTATAATTCCCGAGCTGACGGGGTATGATTGTTTGCTGAGCGGTATGATACTTAGTCTAACGTAAAGTTGGGCGGGTTTCAATCCCAGCTTTAAGTGTCCTTCATGTCTAGCCACACTGAAAAACTGTGATACAACGAAACAGTCTGTCTGTGGATGACAATATATATATATATATATATATATATATATATATATATATATCATTTATATAAATTAAAGTCCAAGAATGACTGATTTGAAATAATTCTTGCATATAATATATAAGTTTTATTTAATTCTAACAGAGTTTCCAGTGTATTGCTATTAATATACAAAAACATATAGAAAAGCACTCATTCATTTATTTTGACAATTTGCTAATTGTGAATTACCTCATCAGTTGGCTGATAATTAAAATTATTGAAATGAATTTATATCTTCTGAGTTTTCTTTGATATTACAGGCCTAATCAGTTGAGTGTTCACCAATGGTCCAGAAGACTGGGGTTCAATCCCAGGTCAAGTCATACCAAAGACTCAAAAAATGGTACTTGATGCTGATTTGTTTAATACTCAGCATTATAAGGTATGGATTAAGGGTAAAGTGGAGCAATCCAGGGAATGGAGTAGCACCCTCCCCTACATCTTAGTGTCATAGCTATCGAAAAAGGAGCCTTCAGGTCACCCTCAACTAAGGTCGCCAACTTTACTTATATATATATATATATATATATATATATATATATATATACAATTTGGTTTCTTTTTTAATGGCATATCGACCTTTGTGAGTTTTTCAATGCTAAAGCCATCCTTCTGGATAAACAGCTGTGGTAAAAAAATGACCCAAAGCTGTGGTGAGATAAGGGAGTTCATACCTTTCTCAATTAGTTTGAAGGTGAATGAAGTAGTGAAACTGGAGTTCAAACTAGGCTCCTACAATGTCGCATTCCAGCACATTAGCCATTATACCATAGGGAATCCCTCCTTTATATATATATATATATATATATATATATATATATATATATATATATAAAGAAAAATTGATAACAAGGTAATCCAAGTAGAAGGAGAGATGTCTAGAGAAGCAAAGTCGACACTATAGTGTTTTGGTTCTAATGAACCATCATCAGGACGATGAAGGATGATATCAGTGATGTTAAATCAACGATGGATGTTTAAAAGTACAAAATACAAAACCCTAGGGAAAATTTGTATAACAAGAAAATCTTTCCTTTTACTTGTATGACCTTGTTATCCATTTTTCTTTATATATTGCCGGATTACACTCCATTATTTACATCCATATATATATATATATATATTAGGGTGCATTAAATGTCCAACTTTTTCCAAAATTTCAAAAGGATTAATTTGTCCCCAATTTAGTTTTATTCAAATAGGCTTTCATGCAAAAAGTTGTAGAATTTTACTTACTTTTCATGTGGCCACCTTGTCATTTTATGTTTATTATATCACACTGTATATAATTTTTTATCATATTTAGGAGGATATAAGAAAAACTAAATAGAAATTTGTAATTGGTTCATTTTATGACTTTTTAGATAGATAAACGCATGTAGTTTATATGCCCGTGTCAAAATCTATGAATAGTTGATGCACTATAATTTAAAATGTAATGAAAAACATGGATTTTGACTAAAATTGTTTATTATTTATGTGCATTATTATAAGCAGGTAAAGCTGTAATTAATTTTAGAAGAATGTGCATGAAGATTTGGAATTATTTATATTATCATATCAAAAAAATATTAATAAGAAATACCATATCAATATATAGCTAAACAATAAAACATGACGCTATAGCTATTTTGCCAAAAGTTATATCCTGAAAAAATGATTTTTGATATAAATTTCTATGTTGAGTGCTATGTAGTTGTATAAGGCAATATCAATATAACTCCATTTTTGGAAATAAATATTTATTACATATAACAAACAAAATAGAATTGGGGAGACACCCCATTTTTAATGTCAGGGCATTTGATGCACCCTAATATATATGTATACATAAATCGAAAATATTGCAGAAAATTGAAACAATGTTGAACCTTCCATCAATTTTACCTATGAAAAAGAAGCAAACAATACCCTACCTTTCATGAACATTCCCTAATTAAATCCCAAAGTAATTTAACTTTTAAAGTCTACTGCAAATCCACGAACAAAAATGATTATATATATTTTTACTCTTATTGCAACAACAAAATTAAGACAGGCTTCATAATTGGTTTTTATTTACGTGCACTTATAATAGGCAGTCCATAATACCTAGATGATGAATTTGAATATATGGAGCATTCCTTTAAAAGCTTAAAATACTCTAAATTTTTAAAACTAAACATTAGAAAAAAAGCTCTCAACATACACTTATTAAGTAAACTTAAAGAAAATACACCCACTATCCCTATTACTTACAGACTCCTCTCTCTACCAACTAACATATACAAAAAACCTTTTCATGACAAATTAACTAAATTAGGAATACCAATTATACAGACCACTTCACAAACCATTAAAAATCTCACTAACATCTCTTAATGCACTAATAACATAACTACTTCTCATGCGGGTATATACCCCATTCCGTGTAATGATTGTGACAAATACTACACTGGCAAAACTCAATGTAATTTAGACAAAAGGATTTACAAACATAAATGATCAATTAAATTAAATGATGACCGACATGCCCTTTTATCCCACATGTGAGATTTTGAACATACTTTCAATTTTTCCCACATTAAATAGATCCATCGTAGAATATTTTGTCGATTGTTTGAATCTGCAAACATCTCTCATTCAAATCATGCCATTAAATGATGCCCAGGTTTTTTTCGTATTTCTCCCTACTTGGCAGACATTTTTTGGGTGGAGAATGATATTGAAATTACCAATGGATTAGAATAAATGTTTATAATCAAAACTCAAGTATTTATTTCAATACCACACTTCCATATTTATTGATGATTTTTCATTTAGATATTTTATTCTGATGGTTATGCCCTGATGAAATTTAATACACTTGATATTATATATATGTATATATATATTGGCAGCATTTCTTCATTAATACAAATTTCGTTGAACATAATAGACATTTTCTGTCTACATATTTTCTTGTTGAACCTTTCATATTGCCATATTGATTTTATAGTATTCGACAGGAATTGATTGATATATTTTCCATAATTGTTTATTTCCCAAGTACTTTCTGCCCAACTTTGGGCCATCATCAGGGGAATATGTATTACAGAAGTGATGCAACTTTTCTATGTACACTACTACCTTGTAAGAAGAAGAGCATCTGGGCCGTTGCAGTGTGTAGCGTTTACTTTTAAAATTGTTCTATAATTAGTGTCAGTAGCTAAAGACATTTAAGTACATTTGAACTGGTTTGAAAATTAATTCTGTTAATTTTGGGTTGCATGTTTCTAATATATAGTACTTCGAGAATCTGTAGTTTTTGTTTGTTATTTTGATGTACTAATATTGTTGTGTTTTCAGTGAGAATTTTCCATCTTTCTGTTGTTGGGCATGAATATTTTTTAAATGCTGTGCTATGGAACTTGTATTGGAAAAGTACATTGTAAGTCTCCTCGATAGGGTAGTTGAGGTTAAACCAATATATATATATTAAAATTTTTGGAGATACAATCTCCTAAAGAACATTTAAATTGATATATAACGTAGGTTTTTTGCAAAACTATACTATAAAACCAATATGGCAATATGAAAGGATCAACAAGAAAATATATAGAGAGAAAATGTCTATTATGTTCAACAAAATTCATATATATATATATATATATATATATATATATATATATATATATATTGACCAAATGGGTACAGTGTTTGCCAATAGCACGAGACTAGATTTCACTTCCAAGCTGAGTCATATCAAAGACTCACAAAATGGTACTTTATGCTGCCTTGCTTAACATTTAGCATTATAAGGTACAGATCTAGGGTAAAGTGGAGCGATCCAGGGAAAGTAAGTAGTAATAAAAAAACAATACTAGCACTGTCTCATAATAGTTGTTACCATTATATATATATATATATATATATATATATATATATATATATATATTTCATACACTAGATGTAACAACTATTCAGGGACAGAGGTAATAAAATAATACAAGCAATTTCATGTTGTAATTGCATATACATTTCCTACACTAAATATAATAGCTGTTATGTGACAGGCGTAGTAGTAGTTTAAATGCTATATATAACTTGATCTTTTTCATTTAATCACTCCTATTATAAAATTCAAAACCTAAATAATCTGCCAATGAACGCATCAATTTTAAGACGAAAAAACAAACAAACTTGCAAACAATAACAGTTTTTGTTGAGTCTGTTTCCTCTTGCATTTTGCTTTTAATGGAGAACTGAAATGTTATCATGTTTATCCCTATTTATTAGCTTAATTTTTGATTACCGACAAGATGATGATATTATGGGGAAAAAAAAAACATTTCTTTTTCAAATCTATTCTTTAGATTTTTTTTTTTTAATTTCTCAAATGTGTGATTTTCTTTTTTTTTTGAGTTATTTGTTATATTTTGCATAAGATTTTCAATTCTTGCTTTCATTTCTTTATTTTATACAATCTTTATCCCTCAAGGATTAATGTGTGTGATAATTTATCCAAATTGTTAAAAATAGTTTGCAACATCAGAAACAATAGAATGTATTGAAAACATAATTTGCCATATATTGAGTTACCCCCTCCCCCGCCCCACACAAAAAAAAAAAATGAAAATGAGATGTTTTGAATGAATTATGTATATTTATTAGAATATTTTGGTAGCAACCTTTCTTTTATGTATTTTTTGCTCGGAAATATTTATTTCATTTATTGATATGTTTTTTTTTTCTTTTTCTCTAAGACATTGAAATGTCACATGTTTCCTTTTGCTTTTATTTGTAAGGTGATCAAGTGAGAATTTTTCTTTATCTCTGGTATTGAACAAGAAGCAGAAGATTTAATGTTTTTCAAGAAAGTAATCGAACTAGTTTCCAGCTCTTTGTTGTTTTGTTCCCAATGCATTTATCAGTTTTATTTAATTCTTGTAAACCTTGAAAATCATCCAGCATGCATCTTTGTGAATGGTCCAAGGAGATGGTGTGATTATATATATATATATATATATATATATATATAATCATATTTACCAACCCCTGCACTCAGGCAGGATATGACACAAGGTCAATTCTTAAGCAGAGTTTAGCAGGTTTGAATTCAGAGTTTTCCTTCTCCTAGACTAGTTGCCTCACGAAGGCTGAAGAACCCAGTCTGCCCTATTATTTACCGATAGCTGGAGGGAGAATAATTGGATTCATACCTTTCCCAAGGGTATTAGTGCTATGTGAAATGCTATCAGTCTCGTCCAGGATCTGAACTTGTGTTGCCGTGTCCATTTCCTACGACGATAACCATTACACCACATATATATATATAATAGATATATATAATTCTATCTATCTATCTATCTATCTATCTATCTATCTATCTATCAATCGATAGATAGATAGATAGATAGATAGATAGATATCGATCGATCGATCGATAGATAGATAGATTATATATATATATATATATATATATATATATATATATATATATATGTGTGTGTGTGTGTGTATATATATATATATATATATATTTATATATATATATATATATATATATATATATATATATGTATATGTTTATATATATGATTGATTGATTTTAACAGAATGTCAACCTATCTAGGATTATTTCATACTTAGAAGTGTGGGAATTGTATTCATTGTATGTTCATATTTATATTTTTTGAGTAGTTGTTTTTTAAATTTTTTGGCACACAATCCTATTAAATATGAATGATTTTTAAGAAGATCTATATGACCCATAGTAGGTCCTTAACAGGTATTACCAGTCTAGGACAATTTGGGACTGGGCATAATATCAATAAGGGAGTACTAGATACTCCCCAGATCTCCAGAATTTGAACCTCACCACCAGATGCAGTTCAGCATTATATTCACTATACCCTTTTTTTATGGTGGTTGTGGGGGAAAATCTTACATATTCTCATTAAGTCTCATAAGTCTCATAAAGTTAAGAGATCTGCTGCATGGGCAACTGTCTGTCTTCCATCTGATCTTGTCTTGGCAGAGATCTATAGTCTTGTAAAACTGATTGATGCCAGAAGCATGCACAGAGAATTTCATAAAGAAAACCACCTTAAATGTCAGTGGGTAGACTTCATACACACCCTAATTTTTCATGTTATTATTATAATGATATAATTATTATTTATCAATATATAATCATAATTATATATATAATTATAGAGCAAAGCTGTACCATGTATTTATCATGTGAAAACAATGTCATTTGTTTGCCTCATTTGAGCATCTCACCCCTTGTGTTGCATCATCTATATTGTTTTAAGGAGAAACAGGTGAAGATTTTTTATGCTTATTTTGAGCATAAATGGCTTCTTTGAAAAGTGTTCTGTTTCAAAAAAATCCTCATTCACTTGAATTGAAAGCTAAAGGTGAAAGACAGATTTTAAACATATACGAGCAAGCATTAATAAATTAGATGCAAATATAATGAATCAGGCATTTTTCACTTGAATTTGCATCTTGTAAACTTTGAGAATCATTCAGTATGCATATTTGAAATGTATTTATAATTTGCATCTTTGTGTAAGTTTTTAAGTATATTGATCCAAGATTTAAAATAATTAAAATATAAGCTGCCAAAAAGATGGTTGCATCTATTCATCTATCTATCTATCTATCTATCTATCTATCTATCTATCAATCTATCTATCTATCTATCGTATCACTGTAATATCAATGTAACATCTATTGTAGAGTTAAAATGTATTTGTAATGCACATGTTTTGTAATTGAAAAAATATTGTTTTTGATTTAAAATCGTTTACATAAAAGATGGTTGGATCTATCTATCTATCTATGAAAAAGTCTTATAAGATGTTTTTTAAATTTTTCTTGTTTCCTTTTGAAAGAATGTATATAAGGATTAAGAGTGTGTAAGAACTCCTCATAGCCTTTTCCTCTAAGTCCAAGAATTTTGACCATTCTCTGGCCGTTGACAAGAACAAAAATCAAAGATGTTATCTTTGGACGAACTAAGATCATACATAGTCTGTGGCTTCTCTCTTCTGGGATACAAAGTTTTGAATTATACAATCAAATTAAAAAAATCTATTGGTTCGATCATTTACATTGCAATATCTCACATTAAGGACTTAGTAATTTTGAAGTGATTTTGAAGAATATTTGTTTAGATTCAGTGTATTTAGTAAATGTAAAAAAACAACTCACTTCCCATGGGAAAAGATACTTAATGTGGCTTTTCTTATTTTTGTGATGAAGGCCTTAAGTATCTCTACCTCTTCTTTGTAGCTAATATTGTATAAAATATGATTGGTTTGGTTTGGTTTAATGGTATATCCATCATTGTAGGTTATTTAATGCCAAATATTCTTATTCAGATAAACAGTTCTATTTGAAACAATTCAGTTTAGCATAAGTACAGTTTTGTTTAATACTGGCTCATTAGCCTAGTGGGTAGAGCATTCGCCAATAGTCCAGGAGACCTCGGTTCAATCCCAGGTCGAGTCATACAAAAGACTTTAAAAATGGTACTTGATACCTCCTTGCTTAACACTCAGCAATATAAGATATGGATCAAGAATAAAGTGGAGCAATCCAGAGAAAGGAGTAGTGCTCTCTCCTACACTTCGGTGTAGTAGCAATTGAAAAAGGAGCCTTCTGGTCATCCTTGACTATGGTCGCCAACTTTACTTTTTACAGTTTTGTTTGCACAAACTAAATTATAAAAACAGTTCTATTTCAAACAATTCAGTATAGTATAAGAACAAACTTTAAATGTCAAAACAGTTCTATTTCAAATAATTCAGTTTAACATAAGTACACAATTTAAGTGTCAAAAACTGTTCCATTTTAAGCAATTCAGTTGACAAACAGTTTTATTTGACCCCTAGATAGGGACCCTATCTGGTGCTACCACTCTAAGCCAGAGTGGACCAGGGAGCGATGGCATTAAAGGAGTACTCCACATTCCCTAAAGCCCCAGCATTACTGGAGCCTCACCATCAGATTGTTTAGTGTTATATCCAGGACACTCATTGGAGGAGTCTTACCCCTCAGCAGAGATGCAGCTGATGTATTCTGCAGCCCCAGCCGAAGGGGTTATAAATGATATGAATGTTATTTGATATTATAGACTACCATTAGTAGGAATATTTTTAATGTCTCGGATTGAATATTAAATTGCATCTGATGGTGAGGCTCTAGTCTTGGTGTTTTGGGATGTGGGGTACTCTTTCATTACCATTACCCTCAAGTCCACTCTAACCTGGAGTGGTAGTACCTGTTAGGGATCTATTCATTGGTCAAAGAGAATTGTTCCGTCTTTTACTAGGGATTAATATTTAAGAAAATTATAAGTGTTCAATAGCAATACTTCAAAATCATTTAAACTGTATGCAAATAATAAATAACAATACTTGTAAAAATTCAAATGTGTGCAAACAAATGCACTCTGGATTGTTAAAAATAATCTAATTGACAAATCATTTGCTTACAAATCATGCTTACAAAGCAGCATTTGGCATTTAATGACCTACAAGGGTTGGTATATCATAAAAAAACAGCAAATCAAAAATTGAATATTTAAATTTTTTTTAGAATATGCCAGTTAACATGCATTTGGATCAAATAAGCGATATCTTATTCAGCTTAGAAGTGTTGTGATTGTTACCAAAATAGTCCAAAAATAAGTACACCTTTGTACAATCTTATCCTTGATCATTTTCCAAGATATAGTAGAGTTTGGAATAAAATAATACCTAATGATATCCATTTTTTTCAATGAATTATTGTCTGGCTTGGTTTCTTTGTTTAATGGGATATCAAGCTTCGTCGGTTCTTAAATACCAAAATCATCCTGGTATAAGAACATTTGTGGTACTTTGTAAGCCATAGCTGGAGGATAAGGGGTTTCCATATCTTTCCCAAAGGTATCAGTCCGAAAGTGAATGTAATAGCATGAATAGGGTTTAAACTCACTTACTCCGAAGCTACAATACAGCACTTTAGCTTTCGTACCACAGCAGAGTGGGTGGGGGTCCCTAATATCCATTTTGATTGTATAATATTCCACTAGAATTGATAAAATCCTACTATCTTTAGTTTAGAAAGATATCAACTTTTAAAAATTGTTAGGAGAGTAATCATTTTATAAAATATCATTAGGCACGCACACGCACACACACACACACACACACACACACACACATATATATGCATACATATATATATATATATATAAATATATATATACATATATATATACATATATATATGTATATAGAGAAAAATATATTTATATATATTTATATATATATATTATATATATTTATATACATATATTATATATATTTATATATATATATAAATACATACACATGCGTACACACACACACACACACACACACACACACACACACACACACACACACATATATATATATATATATATGTGGAGAAAAATTTAAAAACAAAGTTATCCAAAATTCAGAATTTAATGTGTGAGAAAGTCGATGGGTTTTGGTTTTAATAAGCCATCAACAGGAGTTAAAAAATGAAATTGATTGTTGTTAGATAAATGATTAAACATGCACTATTCATCTAATGATACTCGATATCAGCTTTTCTAAATTCTGATGATGGTTTATTGAAACCAAAACGTTATAAAGTCAACTTTCTCTTGCATTAAATTCTTCATTTTGGATTACTTTGTTTTTCAATTTTCCCCCATATTGTCAGATTCTTTTCCATTACTTACTTATATATATATATATATCCACATATGTGGATGGTATAATGGCTATCATTAAAGAAAATCAACTTGGTGAAATAAGTTCAGATTCTGGATACAATCGTTTGCATTTCTGTTACTACCAATGCACATAGGAACTGTATGTATCAATCTCTTCCCATTCCTAGCATGGGTAAAATAGTATAACAGACTGGGATCTCTAGCAGGATTACCAGTTGTGGAGAACTAATGAACATGAATTTTGTTTAGAGTCTGTAACACACTGCAGCACTATTATTCTTTGGCTATCAGCTCATTCAAAAAGTGTGGTTGGTTCTACAAAAACCTTCACAACTATAAACTAATTACATGTGCACTTCTTTTTCTAAACTTTTGCTTTATTTTATATATATATATATATATATATATATATATATATATATATATAGATATAGATATATTCAAGCAAGTTTTATAAAAGATGATGGAACACTGTTTGTTTATTATTTCTAATTGTAATTCTTCAAGTCTCCTTGTTATTTTTCTTGTGTCAGGATTGAGTTGATAAAGGAATTATCCCATGTCTTTCGTCTAAGTACTTTCGATATAACTTTTGATCATCATCAGGGGTTGTGTAGTTTGAGTTGACAGTTTGATTTTTTATTGTTTTAATAATTTGTAGCATTTTGTTTTGAAGTTGTCAGTTGGAATGTTAGCAGTGTTTTGCTTTAAAACTTTTGGTTGGAAAAAGGTTTACTAATAGAGTTATATATATATAAAATTATTTAAATATTCATATATGCATACTTTATATATTATCTAAATATATATATATATATATATATATATATATATATATATATATATATATATATATATATATAAATAATTATTTATATATTTATATATATATATATATATATATTATACATATATATATTCAAATATATTATATATGTATCATTTATATATATATATATATATATATATATTAAATTATTTAAATGTTTAATGTGTAAAATGGCATAAAATTTCAAAGTGAAGTTGAAAAGTCTTTTGCACTGTACATACCTACAGACATATATATATATTGTCATCCACAGACAGACTGTTTCATTGTATCACAACTCTTCACTGTGGCTAGACATGTAGGACATGTTTTATTTCTAGTTTTCTCGCTAGTTTCTTTGTATCAGGATCCATTTGATTGAGAAGTTACCCAAGTTTTTGTTCCCAAGTGCTAACCAAAGCATCTGCACCAATAATAAACCCTTTCAACAAAATAAATATCATTCTTAAAGTAAATGCAAACAAACAATACCAACAAAAAAACAAAAAATACCTCTGAAGACAACCATTCAACATGATTGAAAGCATTTACTTTTCAGACTCCTTTTGTACTATAGGACAGAGGTGATAAAATAATGCTACTTCTGCCCCATAATAATTGTTACATTTGCAGATATACCTCATATACCAAACAAAACAAGCATTTCAGGACAGGGGTTGTCTTTTGCACCAGCAATGAATTTATTGATAGACAGTAAAATAGATCACAGAAAGAAAGAAAACAAAAAAGAGAGATAGAGAGAGAAGGAAAAAATAGGGACAGTGAAAGAAGGAAAGAAATAATGGTGAAATGAAGGAAAGAAAAGAAAAATCTTTGAAATTGAGAAGAAAGAAAGAAAGAAAGAAAGAAAGAAAGAAAGAAAGAAAGAATAAATAAAGAATTGTGAATTTCAAAAGAGAAAGAAAATCATTGAAAGAGAGAAAGCTAGTATAATGAATAATTATTATAAATCAAATAATAACCAAAGAGAAAAAAGAAAGAAAGAAAGAAAGAAACGTAAAGAAAGAAGAGAAGAGAAGGAAGGAAGAACAAAAAAAAAGAAAGAAAGGAAGAAAAAGAAAACATACTGAAAGAAGAGAAGAAAGAAAGAAAAAATTCCGAGAGAAAGTAATATGTATTGTTATCTTGAATAAATATTGATACAAAACATTTAATGTTAATTTTCTTTTGAATGTCATGTTTCCTATCTCAAAAATGCATATTTTAAAAGATTTGACGATATTTAATATCATTTCAAGATTAGAGAGAAAAATTCTATAAAAATCATTATGGATAGAACTTTAAGATAAGAGGTTCAAATAAAAAAAATATTTCCAAGAAAATTTCAATGGGTCCATAGCAAATTATCAAATAGTTAAAAGGGAAAAAGGGTCATTGACTTGGTAACATGGAGAGAAGCTACTCTGTTTGTCCCATAATAGTTGTTACATTTAGCCTATGAAATTTATATGCAAATGTAACAACTATTATGGGGCAGTAATAGTATTATTCAAATTAATTAAATTATAAGCTGAAAATATAAAAGGAAATGAGTAACCATTTATATATAAAGAAGAAGGCTATCTCCTTAATCCTGTAAAAAGCTCCCATAGGAATACATGTGACACCTCCAACTAAATCCACCCTTGCAAAATCCTGCTTCATATGTGACAAGCAAAAGAACTGTGCATTCTGATGTGGTTTCTTATAACAGCTGCTGACACATACTTTGTCACAGAGTTGACATGAATTACCCATAGGCTGCTGAGGAAGGACCTGTGTAAAATCGGTCGGTAATTGTTTGCTGACATGAGATCTCATGACTAGCAAGTCTAGCTTTGAACAAACAAACCCTATTGCAGATTTTCCATACATTATCAAGTTGAAAAATGCCTGGGACTGAGGTTAATTTTTGTTTCTAAAGTGCTCGTTTCAAGATGGAGTGTTTAATTTTTCATACTTCAAATGCTTTATAACAATCATAGTTCACGTTTTTTCCAAACTGATCAATTTTCCATTATCGGCTCTCAATCTACAGCATCTACTCTAAAGGCTCTAAGGTTGTTTTTGGTGACATCCTTAGAACATTTGTTAGGTTTATGTCATGTATATTTATTACACGGAAACTGTTAGGTTTATGTCATGTATATTTATTACACGGAAACTGCCTGGTTGGCTTGGGCTGTTGAATAGACTGACTGCATTTTTGCAAGACCCCCAATGAGGCTCTCTGCTGATCATGGGTGGTGACCTGTAACATTTCAGAGTTGGAACCTGGTGACTGAGCAGTCTATGACCCTCCAAGTGAAGTAGTCACATGACCTGCGAGACTCCAAAATGACCTTTACTGGACTAGGAAAGTGGTCAGAAAGGCTTAATTTGATCAGTTGGCTGGTAATGTCAATCTCTAGCGCCTTTTCAATAGCTACTGCACCAAGGTGTAGGGGAGGGCACTACTCCATTCCCGAGATTGCTCCACTTTATCCTTGATCCTTACCTTATAATGCTGAATGTTAAGCAAAATGGTATCAAGTACCCTTTTTTAAGTCTTTGATATGACTCAACCTGGAATTGAACCCTGGTCTACTGGACCATTGGTGAACAGTCTACTCATTAGGCCAATGGTTTGGTATTAAATAGAATTACAGTGATACAAAATTGATTTTAAGGGGATTTTGTATTTTGGAATTTTTGTAATATGGGACAAGATTTACCCAAGAAATGGTGTAATTTAGCTCGAGCCCCCGAAAACAGTCATATAAAGCATAAATATTATACCAATCAGAAGGAATATGTTCATTAATGACAAAATTGTCGTTTACATAAAAGTTAAAAAGATAAACACACAAAAAAAAAGAAGCAGAAGGTGCTCCGCAAAAACAATTACCAACGCCAACTACGCCAATGACATAGTGATTCTGGCAAATACACCCGCCCAAACTGAAACACTACTGTATAGTTTGGAATGAGCCGCTGCAGGCATTGACCTCCATGTCAATGCACACAAAATGGAATACATGTGCTTTAATCAAACAGGTGACATTTCCACACAAGGCAGTAGCTCTCTGAAACTAGTAGACAAGTTCACCTACCAAGGAAACAATGTCTCATCAACCAAAAATGACATCGACATGCGGCTAACAAAGGCATGGACAGCTATCAATAGGCTATCGGTCATATTGAAATCAGACTTGACTGATAAAATGAAATGCCGATTTTTCCAAGCAGCGGTCGTGTCAATACTGCTATATGGATGCACTATGTGGACATTAACTAAACAGATGGAGAAAAAGCTTGACGGTAACTAGACAAGAATGCTGCAAGAAATTTTGAACAAGTCCTAGAGGCAACACCCAACAAAGCACCAACTGTTCGGCCATCTACCTCCCATCTCAAAACCTATCAAAGTTAGACGAACCAGACATGCAGGACACTGCTGGAGAAGCAAGGACAAGCACATAAGTGATGTACTCCTATGGAACCCCTTCAAAAGCAGGGCAACCAGCTCAAACCTACATACAGCAGTGCTGTGAGTATATGGGATGTAGCCCTGAGGACCTATCAGAAGCGATGAACAATAAGGAAGAGTGGCGAGAGAGGGTCAGGGATATCTGTGCTGATGGCATGACATGATGATGATGATCATGAAAGTGTTCACATGATGCTATGAAATGAATTTGTTGTCAGGCAGCACTTTTGATTTCCATTTTCGTATCTTGAATATTTTTTTGTTAAATGGGACGGAAGTTTCTTTGAATTTCGTTTTGTATTCTGATATTTCTCATATGATGGGGTTCTCATAAGTTGAGGTTCTACTGTATTAGTATTAAATATCAGTACTTGAAACCATTTGGTTTCTTAGGCTTCTTTGTTTAATGGCATATCAACCTTATTATTAAATGCCAAAGCCATCCTTGTAGAAAAACAGTAGTTGTATTGTTTAACCCATATGTAACATAGCCATACATGAATATGGGAAATGTACATAGAGTGTTCATAACATATATACATAGAACATAGGAATCCTGAAACATGAAAAACACTTATGACTTTTTAGTTCAGGCACGAAACTTTTTATTACCTTTGAGTTAAAAGGTTTTTCGACATAAGGAGAGATGCACAATCTTTCTATGCTGGCTTTTCTATCTCCCCCAAACCACGTGCAATACCTGCCACAAGGCCTCAGCTAGCCAGCGAAAGTCAACCTTCTTCCTCCGAGGTAGAACTCAACTAACCGACTTTTCAAATCTCAGCCCATGCTTCTGGTGCATGACATCACTCACATCCCTGGTCACATCCTCTATCTGGGATTCTTATTGTGATATCTCTGAATGATATGTCCACTCTGCGCCTGCGCGTGAACACCTGCGCTCATGTTTGCACCTAACTAACCTATGCACTGAGCCGAAAGTTCTCAGCCTAACTAAACCCAAAGGCAAGATATATAAAATGAAATCCCTTGGCCATTATATTACACATAGCTGGTGGGTGGGATAAGGGGTTTATACTTTTCTCATGGGTATTAGTCCAAAAGTGACTGTAATATTGAGACAGGAGTTGGACTATGGTTAGTTTAAGGCCACAATCCAGCATTTTAGCCATTATGCCATGGAAATCTACCCATATAAATTGGTTGAATGTTACATTACTTATTCAAAATTACAGCCTGACCCATAATGGTTGTTATGTTTTATAACCTGGTTAAAAGGTGAGTGATTTGAGGGAGGTGCCTGTAGTGTAATGGTTATCGTCGCAGGAATTGGACACGGCGATACGAGTTCAAATCCTGGAATGATTGCATTTCACATAGCACTAATACCCTTGGGAAAGGTATGAATCCAATTATTCTCCCTCCAACTATGGGTAAATTGTAGGGCAGACTAGGTTCTTCAGCCTTGGTGAGGCAACTAGTCTAGGAGAAGGAAAACTCTGAATTCAAACCTGTTAAACTCCGCTTAAAAAATTGACCTTGTGTCATATCCTGCCCGAGCAGAGGGGTTGGGTAAATATGATAACCTGGTTAAAAGGAAAACATATAAGCTAATATAAAATATGCAATAAGGAGGTGCCCATGGTGTAATGGTTATCATCACAGGATATGGACACGGCGACACGAGTTCAAATCCTGGACTAGACTGATAGCATTTCACATAGCACCTTGGGAAAGGTATGAATCCAATTATTCTCCCTCCAGCTATGGGTAAATAGTAGGGCGGACTAGGTTCTTCAGCCTTGGCGAGGCAACTAGTCTAGGAGAAGGAAAACTCTGAATTCAAACCTGTTAAACTCTGCTTATAAATTGACCTTGTGTCCTACCGGAGCGGAGGGGTTAGGTAAATATGATAAAATATGCTATAATAAACAAGTAACATTGTTATGATCTTGCTGATGCAATTAAAGATAATTAACAATGATTAAAGATTAAATCAAATGCAGCACATTACCTAGGAAAGGTCATTTGAATGTTTTTGAGTGTTTGTATTCGCAATTAAACTTTGAGTATAACTTTTCAAATAGATTTTTTTAAAAAAAGTTCATACCACTGAATTATAATAATTTCTATTTGCATTGTTAAATACTTTTATGTTAATAGCACCACTCATAATAAGTAATGAATTCAATCATAACAGGTTTAAAAAAAAAAAAAAAAAAAAATATGTATATATAGATATATAAGCTTTTCCCTTATATATATATATATATATATATATATGGTTGGTTTGGTTTGGTTTGGTTTCTTTGTTTAATGGCATATCAACTCTTTTTAGGTTATTTAATGCCAAAGCCATTCTTCTAGAAGAACAGTAGTGGGAGGATAAGGGGGTTCATACCTTTCCCAAGGGTATTTGCCCGAAAGTGAACGTAATAGCGCGACTGGAGTACGAACTTGCGTACTACGATTCCGCAGTCCATCGCTTTAACCATTACACCACAAGGACACCCCCTATATATATATATATATATATACTGTGGGCAAAAAATATGTTTTTAAAAATGTTATGCATATTTGTTCAATTTCTCATTCATTAAATCTGTTACTGCTGCTGACTCTCAATTCCCTGCATTTTTTCTGATGGAAGTTTTTACTCATATTTTATCAAAAAATATCATACCATTTTAATGTGGAAAAGTATTTTTATAAGTTGAACTTTGATTGGTTTGGTTTCTAAGTTTAATGGCACATCAACCTTTGTAGGTTATTGAATATCAAAGCCATCCTTCTAGAAGAAAAGTAGTGAGACTATTTAATCCATAGCTGGGAGGATAAAGGGTTTCATGCCTTTCCCAAGGATCTTAGTTTGAAAGTGAATGTAATAGCAAGACGGGAATTCAAACTTGCTTACTATGATTCCTTGAACTTTGAGTATCAGAGATACAGATTTTTAAAGGCAAATGTCTGATTACAAGTTTCAAGTGTTCTATGATAGGTATAAATTCACAAGTATAAGAGAAATAAATGATGCATTAAACTTAATTAATAAAGATATTTTAAATTTTTTATGGAATTATTTTTACTGGCAAAGCAATACTTGTCACTGTACATAATAGTACATTGGAAACATCTATCTATCTATCTATCTATCTATCTATCAAGTGTGTATTCTGGTTGATAAGTCCATTTCAGGACCAATGATTTTGTAACCAATAACCGGCTAGTTTGATTAACCAAACAAAGCACATCGTATTCTATGGAAAAATGTTTTTAGAAAACTTTTCTGGGAAACAAGGGAGATAACTTAGCCAGAACATTACATGATATATTTTTGAGAGTTTGGTTATTTCAAATTGAACTTGAGTCATTGATTTTAATTAATTAAGTAGATTTTATATTTAAAAGGATTAATTCTGTGGTACACCTGATTGGTTCAAGTAAACTATTAAATGGTTATGATAAACTAAGTTAATTTACGTAAGGTTGGATCACTTCTAACAAAATTGGTGCTGTTGTTTGGTTTATTTTCTTTTATAGCATATCAACCTTCTTGGTTAATTAATGCTAAAGTTATCTTTGTAGAAGAACAGTAGTGGTAATTTCTAACTCATAGCTTGGGAATAAGAGGTTCATGCCTTTCCCTTGGTATTAGTCAGAAATAAATGTAATAACATGAGTTCAAACTTACTAACTACGATATCACAGTCCAACACATTAACCTGGTCCAATTGAGTGAGTAATTAAATTATCAGAGGGTATAATCAAGTAGAATCTACTATATATATATATATATATATGTGCCCCCTTGCTTAACACTCAGCATTATAAGGTAAGAATCTAGAGTAAAGTGGAGCAATCCAGGGAAAGGAGTAGCGCCCTCCCCTACACCTTGGTGTAATAGCTATTGAAAAGGGAGTCTTCGGGTCACCCTCGACTAACGTTGCCAACTTTACTTTACTTATATATGCCCCAAGAAAAATCATTCATTCTTTTCTCCTTCTCTCCCTCCTCCTTTTTTCACAGTCACCTAAATGTCAAGTGTCCAGAGATGGCCCAATATTACTTGGACAAATATGTTGTGAAAGACAACTTATTTTGCCATCTTAACTCAAATCTAAGAAAATTAACATATTAAATATTTTCCACTTATTTCATATGATTACAGTTGCTGTGAAATTATGATTCCCTAATAGTGATATATACCATTTCATGCATAAGAAAAAAATGCTTCTCAAATGATATTTCATTGCCCAGTCAGCTGGGGCTGTAGAATACACTGACTGCACCTCTGCAGAGGGGTAAGACCCTGCCCTAACGAGTGTCCTGGATATGACACTAAACAATCTGATGGTGAGGTTCCAGTAATGCTGGAGCTTTGGGGAATGCGGAGTACCCCTTCATTGCCATTGCTCCCAGGTCCACTCTAGCCCAGAGTGGTAGCACCTGATAAGGGTCCTATCTATGGGTTAAATAGAACTAACAGCATACTTATGCTAAATTGAATTGTTTGAGTAAAACTTACATTTAACTGCATGCTTATGCTTAACTGAATTATTTCAAATAGAACTGTTTTTCGACATTAAAACTGAATTTACACTTAACCGAATTGTTACACACAACTGCTTGAATAGTTAGAAATGGAAATGTTTTTGACCATTAAACTGTGTACATATGCTAAACTGAATTGTTTTAAATAGAACAGATCAATTACATAAAAATGGATTTGGCGTTAAATAACCTATAAAGGTTGATATGCCATAAAACCCAACAAACCAAACTAAACGATATTTCAGTTACCATTTTTGAGTAGTTCAATAGTCTCAAATATTATAAGTTGTATGTTTTTCTTGATCTGAGCATTTGTAGTATGCATGGATCAACTTATATGAAATTGGAAAAGTCAGACACATGCCCACTGAAAGAAGTACATTTTTTTTATTACTATGTTTCACAGCCCAATTGGTCAGGGCTGAAGAGTATGCCGACTGCATCTTTGTATAAGAGTACATCCTACCTCACTGAAATGAGTATCCTAGAAAAGAGATGAAACAATCTGATGGTGAGGCTCCAATCTTGGAGATTTGGGAATTTGGAGTACTTCTTCATTAACATTAGTCTCCGGTTTATTCTGGCCCCGAGTGTTAGCACCAATTAGGGTCTCATCTATAGGTCAAATAAAAATCAAGATGAGACCAATAGTCTTAATATTCTAAGTGATGAAAATAAAAATATTCAATTATTTTCTATACTTGAAACCATTTAACTGTGTCCAAAAGTACATCTTTGAAATGATAAAAAAGTATGAAGACATTAAAAATGTTATCGTGAACCTAAAACCTTGCTTTACCTTTCTCATACAAGAGGGAACAAGTAATTTTTAAAAATAGCCAGGCTGGTCAGTGTTAATTTACAAACTGAATTTAAAATTGGTTTGAGAGTAGATATCGAATTTTTACTAAAGTCTATTTAACAGCAACCTCCAGGAATCTAGTGTCTCTTCACTGACAAAGGATCTAAATGTCTAAATCTGCAGTTTGAGAATTCATTTGAGGGTGCACAGGGAACAATGTCAATGGAAAAGACAGATAACTCATTTGTCATAGAATAGGGCATGCAAGGATAAACTTGGCCTTGGGAGTTATGCATGTTCCCAAGGGTACTCTTAGAGAATCAAAGAGGTGGCTTTCTTCTGCCAAGAAATGGCAGGCACTATACATGGTAGCAATCAGTTTTATGAGACTACAGATCCGCACCTGGATCTTGGCACAGGCTATGGAAGAGTTGTATGGAGGACTGACAATGGATAATGGATAATAAGAGATCTCACCTCTTCATAATACTGATGTTATTCAAAGGAAGAGCAAGGCGCTATAAAACTTGGCATTACTGCCATTACAAGAGTTGCTAGAATGATCCTGAATATAGTCATACTGTGATAGGGACTCTATTTCCAGGTTTTGAATTCAAAGTCTTCCAAGGATGTGCTCCCACATGTACTTATGGCAGGATTGATGAGGTGACTTCCTTCAGTAAAGTGGTGGCTGTCAGTATATATATATATATATATATATATGTATATATATGTATATATAATCATCATCAAGGCATGTCAACAACATGAATTCCCTTCACTCTCACTTGTTATCCATCTCAATTAATCGTCGCTCTCAACAAGTCTTCTAGATGATATCCAGTGTCTGCACAAAGACAATGAATGCAATTTTTTGCTGGTGTGTCCATATATTAGAGTCCATTGGAGAATGTCACTTATGTGTTCATTCTTATTTCTCTTGTTAGGCCCAGTATGTTTTGTGTGTCTTACTTGTTTGGTTCATCAGATTGGACACAAGTGGCCATACAGGTGCTGTATTGTAGCATGTTTCTTCCAGGATTAGTTCAGTACTCTTGTGAAGTTCTTATCTCACTTTTTCCCCAGGAGTTTCATTAAAAACATTTTGGCGCAACAATACTGTAGTACTGACACAGCAATATTTTGGAAGAATACCTGTTTTATTTTATACCCATGACAATATATATATATATATATATATATATATGTATGTATGTATGTATATACAGAAAAGATATATACATAAGATATACATAAAAATTCCTCCATTGAGAATGACCATGGCTCTCAGGTAAGGTATCTGATTGACATAAAGACAGCCAGGTTTCGATCCCAGTTTGATGCATATTGGGGGTCGAGCCACACTGAATATTTCTGATACAATGAAACAGTCTGTCTAGGGATGATGATATATATGCTCGTCACCATGCGTTGAGCTCTCTAGTGGAGAAATTTTCTGGCTGCCACAGATGCTGAAATATAATAGCTCTTCTCAAGAATTGAGTATTCACGATAGCTGATAACGTATATGTAAAATATTATTCCCAAAAAATACCTTCATTTAAGCTGAGAATGGCAATATCTCTGAGGTAAGGTATCTGACTGACATAAAGTTAGCTGGGTTTCAATCCCAGCCTCAACCATCTTGCAGGTCTAGCCATACTGAAGTGTTGTGATACAATGAAACAGTCAGCCTGTGGATGACAATATATATATATATATATATATATATATATATATTCGAGGGTGAGTGAAAAGTTTGGCAATATTTTTGTATGTGCTAGTTCAAACCATAGGTTGCCCAGTCGGCTGGGGTAGTAGAATACACCCACTGCACCTCTGCAGAGGGGTAAGACCCTCCCAATGGGTGTCCTGGATATGAAACTAAACAATCTGATGGTGAGGTTCCAGTAATGCTGGGGCATTGGGGAATACGGAGTACCCCTTCATTGCCATTGCTCCCGGGTCCAGTCTGCCCCGGTGTGGTAGCATCTGATAGGGCCCTATTTATGAGTCAAATAAAACTAACAGCATACTTATGCTAAACTGAATTGTTTGACTAAACTGAATTGCTTGTAATAGAAATATATTTTTGACAATTAAACCGTACTTACCTTTAAACTGTGTGCTTATGCTAAACTGAATTATTTGAAATCAAACTGTTTTTTGACATTGAAACTGTACTTACACTAAACTGATTTGTTTAATATAGAACTGTTTTGACATTTAACTGTGTGTAAACAAACTCTGTACTTATACTAAACTAAATTAGCTGAATTAGAACCGCTTGACTAAACTGAACAGCTCAAAATAGAAATGTTTTTGACAATTAAACTGTGTACTCATGCTAAATTGAATTGTTTGAAATAGAACTGATCCTATTTACCAACCCCTCCGCTTGGGCAGGATATGACACAAGGTAAATTTTTTAAGCGGAGTTCAACAGGTTTGAATTCAGAGTTTTCCTTCTCCTAGACTAGTTGCCTCACCAAGGCTGAAGAACCTAGTCTGCCCTACTATTTACCCATAGCTGGAGGGAGAATAATTGGATTCATACCTTTCCCAAGGGTATTAGTGCTATGTGAAATGCAATCAGTCTCGTCCAGGATTTGAACTCGTGTAACCGTGTCCAATTCCTACGACGATAACCATAACTCCACGGGCACATCCAAAATAGAACTGATCATTTTCATAAAAATGGATTTGGCATTAAATAACCTTACAAAGGCTGATGTGCCATAAAATCCAACCAACAACAACAACAACAACAACATCAAACCATTGGAGGTATCCATATTGGTTAATCGTATCATGTTTGTTGGTGCACGGACATGTGTGTTATTTCATTGCACGTGTAATTTGAAAGCAACATGCAACATTGTATAATTCAAGAATGGTTCCTTTATGTGTTTGAACTGAGACATAAAACTATGGAAACAGCCTAAAAACATTTGTTATGTAAAAGGTTAAAATGCAGTTGATCACTGTCCAGTATAAAAATTGTTCAAGAAATTTTACTCAGGCTGCAAGAGCCTCAATGATCAAATAAAGTCAGGTCGGACTGAAATTGAGGATAACCCAGTCAGCAGGGGCGGTAGAATACACTGACTGCATCTCGGCAGAGAGGTAACCTCCACCCCTGAATATGGCACTAAACAATTTAATGCTGAAGCTTTGGAGAATGTGGAGTACCCCTTTATTGCCATTGCTCTTTGGTCCACTCTGGCACACTTGATAGTGTCTGATCTATAGGTCAAATAAAATTGTTTGACATTTAAAACAGAGTGCAAACAAATTACTTATGCAAAACTGAATTGTTTGAAATAGAGCTGTTTTCACATTTAACTGTGTAAACAAATGGCTGATGTTTAATTGAATTGTTAGTGATACATAGCAACCATTTAACTTTGTTGACTTATGATTACAAATCATATATATCTAATATATATGCATGAATTGGATTTGGCATTAAATCACCAATGATGGTTGATATGCCATAAAACCCAACCCACAAACTAACCAACCAACAAGTCATGTTCCAAGATATAGGGGTAAATCCAGTGAGTAGCATTCATAGAGTATCAGGCAAGTTGAGTTTATCACAGTCCAGTGTGGTTTGTCACCGTCATGACCTTGGTAAAATCATCTGGGAACTACTGAATTATGCAATACATTGATGAAATATTGTAAGATTTTTGACTCACCCAAGTATTTAGGCAAAGGATTTTTTTTTTGTACAAGTTTTGTGAAGGGGGAATCTAAAGTGCTAGACTGCAGCCTTGAAGTATATGAGTTTGAACTCATCATGTTCACTTTTAGATTGATACTCTTGACAAAGGTATGATACTCCCTATTTCCTCCCCAGCTATGAGTTAAAT